>JACBWW010000125.1:131860-142293 GCA_020086605.1 Lanius collurio
AATAAATTTTATTTGTTTTTATAATAATAATTTGGCTTGCGCAAATTATTACTCTGATGAAATTGACATTTCATTTATAACAATAAGGGCTCTTATCTTTCTGAACTTCTTTATATCCGTATACCTGTTATAACATGATTCGCTTGTCTTTTCGGGCACCTGCATGAAGCAAAATATATATATATATATATATATATGTATATATATATGTATACAAAAGTGGCAAAGCATGAAATTCAAATGATTCAAATGCTAGAAATAGTCATCAGGCAATGCTTCTCTTATGTCAAAATTAAAAAGGTAATCTTAGATAATTTAGAGAGTGAAATATATATAAGCAAATAAAAAATTAAAAAATCATCTCCTCTGTCCAACCCTCATGACAATTGTCAGCTTTGCTGCCAACTAGATTCAGGTCCTGGTTTTCAAAGCTGTGTATTCCTACAACCCTCCAAGGTCTTCCTCAATTTACATATTCAGTTTTTCCTCACTTGCTTTCAGCAATGCATTCTTTACCCCCAGCCCCCATTTGAGAAGCCTGAGGAAGAAAAAACACTCAGAAGTAAGAAATAGTAGCACACAGAAAAAGCTTGTGCTGGTGCCTTACAGACTGGCAAGGAAGGCAGGATGATAAAGCAAAAATATCATCTTTATGCTCTCAAATTCTTCCATATATTGTGCTTGTTACCCTTATGAGGCCACCTGGGCTGGTACTTCTGCATGATCAGACTAGATCAGACCTTTCCTGCTTACCAGCCTCTGAGGAAAATATCTCAGTGAATGCACATTTCAGAATTTTTCAGTGGAAAATTCATGAACTCATTTGAGTGGAAATGATTGAAGGAATTTTGAATTTCAGTAGGCAAGACAAGGAAATTTTGCAGATGTTACATGTATTTACCCTTACTTCTAAGAAAGAAGTGGCAAATTCTACTGAATGATAAACACATAAAATAAAACCAGTATAAATCAGTTAATGTGAAGTAGTTATTTTAAGCAATTAAAATGTTTATAAATTAATTACATTGAAAGGTAATGTTTTATTTATTATTGTTATTGTTATTGTTATTATTATTATTATTATTATTATTATTATTATTACTATTGCTATTATTTAGGAGAAAAGTTAAGGTACTTTAAAAAAATCAGAATATATGATTGAAATTTTCTAAGTAATGCACTGTGATAATAAGAAGGTGAATAAAGCTTCATTTCCCTTTCACATAATCATGTAACATCTCAGGCTTGTTAAAATCCATTATGTGACAATAAGTTGTTAAAATAATTATTTGAAAGTAAAGATTGATCCATTTCTCATTTTTACCATAAAAATCACATTTTTATAAGAAAAAGCGCAGCTATAATATTTGTTACTGATAACAAATACAACTGAGTATGTCTAAATTCAATGACTGTGCCCTTTAGCTATGGTTACAGTTCTCCCCCAAAAGGCTATATAATTTTCTCTTGAAAAAATTGAAGTAGTATCACCAATCCATGTTAAAAGGTTTTAAATAACAAATTGTTTTACCCAAAGGGTTTGGATAATTTCCACATAAAATTGGCCCTTAAAAAATGTCAGAACTATTTAGAGTGATTAATGAAAAAAGCACTTTTAGTGCTCATAATATTTTACAATGCCAATTGCTTCAGCATGTTTCAATAAATCAGTTATGCAAATGCCTGTCTTTTGGAATACAGAATATTACTGTTTTCACTATCCATCAAAAGTGTAAGGTGACTTAGAGATAATGGGTTGTTAAAGAGAGAGAGAAAAAGACTAAAAGAAAAAATAAAAGGTCTAATTTTTTTACTTTATGGTATTACTGGAAAACCATTTCATGTAAAATGGAAGAATAACATATTTTAAAAGTGAAAAACAAGAGTTTTTCCATATATTTTGTACACAGCAAAAGATAAAGTTTCCAATATCATTATTTAAATACTCAATTAACTGTTTTAAAGGACTATCCCTAGGCCATTTTCTAGCAAGCTGTCTTGAAAACAAATCAAACCAGAACTTTTAAAATTAGTATCTTATATCCATTTACCAGAGAATTCATCACTACCTTGTGCAAAGCTGTGATCTTAATGGTATCCTTGCAAAACCATGCAAGTTAACAGATTTATGCTTGAAGTATTCATGCTTTGTAAGAAATTAGTTTTTATAGAGTCCTCTGACTCATTTCCTGAAACACCTGACTGTAGTGTATCTCAGAATATCTCATTAGGTTATGGCAAGCCCAGGTTTCTGTAACAAGATCTCAGAAAGCAGGCTATTTTATGTGTTTTAGACACTTTTTTCATGATGAGAAATCATTCAGCAGATTTTCTTTTGTGACCATCTGCCATCTGCAGAGTAGCTTGCTACTTTGCCTCCACTTTGTTATTGCCAGACAGATAACATGTGTAGGTTCTGTAGCACAGATAAGGGCAAACAATCCGTGTCTGTCTATAGAAAATAGCTGAAGTATATGAGACTTGTGACTGCACAGCTGTATTTGCTCTTCCAGTCTTGCCCCTGAATGGTCACTTCAGCGAGGCCAGTGGACAGTGTCAAGTGCTGGCCTCAAAAGGCTCTCAGTGGAGTGACCTGGCAAGCCAGATTTGGCTGAAGGGGACAGTTTGTTTGCTCCTGCAAGTCCTACATGAGCAAACCTTGTGGTTTTATTGTGCATGGGATCCATTACTCTCTCTGCAGAGATGTTGATACAAATAATGAAGGTCCTAGGACTCTGAAACATATTATGATACATTTTAAAATTTATGGAGCCTTCCTCTTGACTAACAGCAGATGAGACAATATGCAGAAAACCCAGAAAGGTGAAATGTTATTGATCCAGTAACATATAGCTTACTTGCAGTAGGACTGACATTTTTCCTGATTATCTACAGTGATAAAGGCACTGAATTATAGAATCATACGATCATTTAGCTTGGACTCCAACCATTATCCCAGCACTGCCAAGTACACCACCAAACCATCTCCCCAGGCATCAATCTAATCATTCTTTTAAATTCCTTCAGGAGTGGTGACTCCACCAATCCCCGGGCAGCCTGTGCCAATGTTTGGCAACGGTGGAGAAATGCTTTCATAATATCCAACCTAAACCACCTCTGGCACAACTTTGGGCTTTCCTCCTATCATTTATTACTTGGGAGAAGAGACCTAAGTTTTATCACGCAAGGTCTCATCTGCTAGTGGTCACTAGGCTTTGTATGGGTTTATTTGTTTTACTTTAACATCATTTGGGGTGTTGCTGAAATTCTATGCCTGTGAAGCACTCAGTTCGTGCATGTTCTACTCCTGGTAGTAAACAAAGTCCAGCAAATTTCAACCAATATTCTTCTCCATAATATTATATAGGGTCAAAAGGCAGGGGCTAAGGTCAGTTTGCACTATAATATTTCAACCAGGGTCTCCTTAGCATTTTTACTCTCTTCATATAGCAGTTTGAAATACTTCCTCTCAGTCAGATTCTGTTGCTCTGAATGTCTTCATAAAATTAAATGAAGTTGTGTGGATTTACATGAATTTATCCATTTAATATACATAAGGAAGTAGTCTGTAATTAATTACCCAAACACTTAAATACACTTATGCACATGAAAACCATATGCCTTCTTACATGTTTGTATGTCTCTATGTGCACATATAAAAATTAAAAACGTTAAATATATCTTCAGAGCAACCAGTAAATCCAACATTTATATGGAACCACTTTTCATCCAAGTTATACTAAATTGGCATATTGGAAAATGATGTTAAACAATCCAGAATGAAGGATAACTGAAAGATAATAGTAACCCTTGGAAACTTTTTATTTTATTATTTAGTTTTTAGATACAGTGAAACATGCTCTCAAGCTTCTCTGCACTGATATATAAGCTAGAACTGTAATTTTATTCTAGGAGTCCTCATTTATTATATGAATTTGAGCAAGGACACATTAAGGAAAAAAAGGCTTGTAATGAGGTCTGGCAATGTTACAACTTCTGCCTGCAAAGAAAAGAGAGCAAATATTGTAGCATATGTGATCTACCTTCAGGCATAAAACAAAGAGATTTTAGTATCAGAATAAAATACACTTTCAATCAATCAACTTGTATTTTAAATAAATCAACTCATTCAGATCTTTTGAATGATCCATTACATGAATTTCTCATAGTTCAGGATAATGAGTTATACTGTTGTGGAGATTGATCATGGAGATGATTCAACAATATTCACTACATTTGTTAAACAATTCAGAGCACAATTTTTTAACAGTAACTGCTTCTATGTCATGTTTTCAGTTGATTTTTTTCCTTTATGTTTTTATTTTCTTCCATAAAAATTCATACTTTGTTAAAGTAAAAAAGTGAAACTTCACTGCTCCTGTGAAGTTGTAACTAATGTCTTGGAATAAATGTTTAGTGATTTGGGCTAAATAAAGCATGTCTCTAGAACATCCTTGCAATTCTTTGTTGGGGAAAAAAAAAAAAGGACCTGCTTGATAAATTCTACATTTTATTGAAAGTGGGCTGCTTTTCCTTTGTCAAGTCAAACCACACCTTTGTTGACTTGTGTCTTTGTTTTTGCTGCGAGGGACACCCTGTGTGAGGCTCTGCTTTTAGCCACCTTGTTGCACCATTTCACCTCAAATTGGGTGTTTCTCACAGAACATCTTCAGTAGAACTACATAATGAAATCTTCAGCAGAAATAAATCCACGGTTTGGGATCAACCTGCTCAGAAATGTGACAGGATACATCTTGTCTCACTGGAGAAATTAATTTCCTTTGGTATTAGGGTGGAGAAAGACATTATTTAAATGCACTTCAAACCATGGAAGATCTGGAAACAAGGATACGCTCCTCTCCAACCATGGGAAACAAGGATAAGCTCCTCTCCAAAAAAAAAATAATTTAATTCCCCATGCATTGATATTACATCATGCTAAGTAAAAGTTATGTCTTTTCTAAGGTCTTTAAAGCTTTACCAATTAACTTCAGGGATAATATTCATAGCTGGGAAATACGCCAGTTATGTCTGCTCCTGCATCTCCTGATATGAAAGAAATCACCAGTTCCTCTCTATACTTAGGCATTTATTTCTATTGAGATGCTTATTTTCAAATATTTGTATTTTCATGTGATAACTCTCTGCTGCAACTTTTCAACAAAATGATAAAATCTCTTCTGCATAAATCTAATAAAGTCATTGAATAATAAAGCTAAATATCTATATAAGAATTGTGGAATTAGAATAAATGTATTTTGACTCATCAACTGATATAAAACATCTGATCACTAAATCTGGAAAGATAAAATCTTGTTACAAAGAAGAGTTTATATGCTTTATTCAATGGGTATATAACTGAAAAGATGTGAAATATTCAAATTTAGAACAATTATTTTGAGATTGAAATGTCTCTGGATAACATTAGAACTAAGTCAGTCATCTGAAGCAGGAATTCAACACCTGCTTGTGGAGCTGAAGGACTATCATAATACACAAAATGGATGGAAAAAACCCCATATTTTACAAATTTCCATATGATTTCAAACCTTCAAGCTTGTACTGAAGGGCCAACTACAATCAAACTATAACTCTTGAGGAAAGAAGTCGCAGAACAACTCTGCACTCTTTCCAGCTTAATGCTTCAGCAACACTTCCACCTTCTAGAGTTATCTGTCAAAGAGGACTTCCAGTTTCAAAGATCATTAGAACTACTTTTAATATGAATGTGCTTAAATTTGTATGAAAAGTAGTCCAAACGGCTTGCACTGTATGTTTTATCACACATCAATGTTTTGAAACTATGAATTCATGTCAACTTTATCTTTAGAGGACACTGTGCCATTATTTTTTTTTATTTGTGTTACTTTTTGATATTTTATTTCATTATGAAGTGAATGCTGCATGAAATTCTGAACTATCTACTAGTATGACAACAATATAAAAATGCTAGGAAATATGTAAGTCTTTATTTTTGCTTCTCATACCTTTCAGGACTTAATTATCACCATGTGCCATTTACCTTTTCCAGTTTTTATATTTTGATAGGTGAGCTTGTTTAGCCAAATTTAGAAATATATTCCCTAAGAGAAGGTAAGTTATAAACCACCCCTCCCCCCTACCAGGTTCGTGAAAAATTAAACTTTTTCGTCGAAAGAAAGTGAAAGTGATAATAAGCTATTTATTCAACAAACACACAGGCAAAGGATAATAATGATAAACAATAAGCACCCCTCGATATACAGGAAAAGAAACCTGGGGAAAAAAATCCAAGTCCTTCTGTAGGTATTTTCTCTCCTCCTTCTTAGAGTGGGGATGAGGGGGGCCCTCCCCCAGGCTCTCCACCTTGATGAAAGAGGTCCTGATGTTCTGATGTGAAGCAATCCAGGAAAGAAGAGAAAAAAACCAAAATTCCAGGGAAAAATTCAACCCTCTGGAGGAAAATGAGGCAAAAAAAAAAAAAAAAGCACGAATACTCAAAAAAAACACTCCTCCCCTACCCTCACTGCTGCAGGAAAAAAAAAAAAAAAAAAACCTGAGAGAGAGAGTGTTCCTTATCTCTGTCCTTGAGCCGATGTTTAGAAGTTTGCTCAGTTCTCTCTCTCTACTCAGGCTCAGTCCAAAAGCACAGAAAGGCATACAACCAATTTCTGGGCATAGAGCAGCAAATAGGGAATATGACATCTCGTCACCCCAAGACAATAGGTTATATTAAGTAGGTATAAACTCAAAATATCTGTCAAGCATAATCTACCTTTGAATAAATATTTAATATGCCTGTATTCTGAGTCTGTCCTCGCATAAAACTCTAAGTACTACTAAAGAAATCATTTATATTGATTCTGTAACAAAATATAGTAGGTACACCTGTCTGAAAATTATATATATTAATAAGAAATATAAAATTACCTAATTTATCATCTATTCATTATTTTTACACCTTAGTTTTACACCTGCCTTACATGTGAGTCTATTTAAATATTCATTTTCACAGATTAAGTGCAAGGTTTTAATATTAAAACATTCCAAAAATGTTTCCTCCCTTCTTGAGTTTACTGTTTCCATCTCATAACATGTTTTGAGTTTCCTTTGCAGTTAGAAATGAAGGCATTTACTATTTGACCCTTCATTTAATAATCTGTTTCCTTTCCAAATTGCTGCAAATCAATATATTTGGAAGAACAGATATACTGAAATAAAACTTCCAAAGTTTTTTAAGAGACACACACATAGAAACGCGTGCGCTCACACACAGAGTCACACACTGAGCCTTATAACATCTGTGCTTCCATTGCTCTGGTATGTGGCTGAACTGACTGCCTCACAGTAAAATTAAGTGTTAAGAAAACCTCTTCCTTGCGTAGTTTTTGGTTTGTTTTTTTTTTTTTTTTGTTGTTGTTGTTTGGTTGGTTTGTTTTTTTTTTTTTGTTTTTTGGTTTTTTTTATAAAGTAGGCAGCTTTTTCCGAATGTTCCATCTCAGGCTTTTTAACTGAATGCATAAGAACACGAGGATGCTTTTTCTGTGTTATTGGACTACATCAGTTTAACATAGATTTTTTTTGGTTAAGAAACAAATTTCCTCTAACATTTATGTTACTAAAATGAACTGCTCCATGTATTCCTTGAATATTGTTCAAACTCAGGAAATTTTCTCCTAGATCTATGTCAGAATTAGCTGGTTGTTAAGGTGTAATCAGAGAAGATGTTGCCTGCACCTTCACTAGGAAGGTGTCCAAGCAATCACAAAACGCATTCCTTGCACTTTGGATCAAATAACTTTTTTCAGTATTTTCAACAATACTTCCCTCAAAAATTAATCATCCTTTTCAGAAGGGGAAATTGATACTACACTAAGGAAAACATTTTCATTAAGTGTTTAGAAGAATAGATAGATCTTTTACAAGCTCTTGATGTTCTATGAGATATGTTTTTGCCAAGTTGAGGTCTCCTATACACAAGTTTATTGTACTTTAAGATGCAAAAAACCATAACTTTTTGTAATCTTCAAGTTTGAAAATAATACAGGTTTGTTTTTTCTAACTCTTCTTTTTCCTTCACCAAAAAAATTGTCCTCAGAATTACAAATATATTGGACACCATGGAGCCTGGTTAATGACAGCGAAAAAATATTTGCATGTCTCTTGTTATGACTTGACCAGACTTTTAATAAGGATAAAATAACTTGGTTTTTTGCATAATAATATAGAATTTTAATGAAGCTAGACTGAGGTCACAGCAATGAAACTTGCAAACACCCTTCTTTCAGCCTTCACATTGAAAGGCCAAATAATACTCACTGGTAATTTCATATATCATAAAAGATATGAGGATTTATCTATTCTTATTACTTATGTAATGAACAAAAGCAAACTAAACAATGAGGATATTAGGGAATTTTATATGCTGCAAACTCTAAACAGACAAAGGCACCAAAGTCAGTGCTGCAGGCATAAGCAACCTACAAAACAATCATATTTCAGGCCAGTTCCCACGCTTATGGGCTTTTTCATAGAGCTAATTATACTTAAACAATGCCTTGTTTAAATTGTAATTTGGCAACTGTTACTCAAAACCACATGCTTTTCTGCACACTATAGAAATAGCCTAAACAATTCTTCACTATTTCATATTTCTCTGCCGGGGTAAGATGTCCATAACAATCTTAAATTAGTCTTTAAATCCAGACTTTCTATGTTTTAACTTCTCTTTTGTCAGACAAGGGATTATAACTGGTGATGAGGGAATTAAAAATAAATAAATAAATTTTGTGAAACACCTATACTAACAGTGGGGCAAGGGAAACATTTAACTGCTGAATTCAGATTTTAAACGGCCTTCAAGAACTGATTTATCAAAACAGGAGTGAAATTCTTGTCAGTTCTTCTACATGAAAGGATGTCTTAATGTGTAGGCTTTATTTTCCATGTAGCCTCATGAAAATATTTTTTGGTATGACAAAATACCTCTTTTAGCAGTTTTCTGCAAAAACAGCCTCCCATGGTGCGTTTCAGCTTTTGGCAATACTGTAATGCAGATTTAAACAAAGAGTACATGCAGAGTCAGAATTAGAAAAGGGGCAGAAAAAGAATATAATAGAGACGATCCCAGAACTACTTGAAAGCTCTGCAGAGTGTATTGCTGCTTTTACTCAGAAAAGGAAAAGAAAACATCTAACAGAATTAATTATAGAGAGGGGTAATAGTCTCCTTTCACAAGCACTGAGAGTTCAGAAGAACATTTTATGAGATTTAAATACAGAATATGCTGTCTCTGTGGGTGACTTAACTGGCAAGTACCCTCTTTCTGTAATATTTGTTACTGAATAAAAGTGGCAATGCCTATTGTTTTAAATTTTTATTGCTCTCTCCAGTCTCATAAAGCAATAGTAGAGAACTTCCAAGACAGACATGCAAAAAAAAACCGGAATGGAATCACTGTTCTTTTCCTCTCAGCTTCCCTTGCAGAGGCCCTTGCACAGACTTTGTTTCTATTCTCAGAGTAATGAATTCAGTGTAAATGGAAAGACACACTGATAATTTGTCTTCTGTCCCATCCCTCATCCTTCAACATCTGATAGATCTTACAGTAGTTTCCTTGCATTTTATGTCTATTTCTGTGAAAATATCTGAAGGGTTTCCAAGCAAGTAGTACTGCAGGTAGATGTGCTGGATAGGATGATGGAGCTTTCCCACAGCTGTTAAGAATTATGGCTGTACTTCTGGGCACAGACTGGCTCCCAGGACCTTGGAGTGTAAATTCATCTCTAGCTTGATTTTACGTTGGAGTGCAATGCACAGGAGGAATACAATAATTCATAGTAGGCTTACAGTATATATGCCAATAAGTACCATTCTACATCTATTTTTCTAGTTTTTAACATTTTGTGGACAGAACAGTTCCTATTCTGGTCCTCCTACGCAGTTCTGTGTGTAAACTTACTCGACTAGGTATAGGTGCCATCTCAGAATCTATTATAGTTATCCAGATCAGATTTGATGCAGGTTTGGTGGGTGTTGTTAAGGACATATGGAAATAATGCAGTCAGCAGCTACTGCCCTACAGTTCACTTCCCCATTTGCTGATGGAACCTCACATTACCAGGTAGAAACAAGGGGGCTGTCATGCAAAAGCCTCTTCATATGACAAAGAGAAAATTTCCTAAATTAATCCATGTGTCAAAAAGCAAATGATAAACAACTCCTCTGACTATAGGAGTTTTAAACTGAGAATGTTTTGAAGTGGAGTGAATCAATATAAGGATGACCTCAGAATTTCACTCTCTTATCTTCATAGGCATATATCCTAGTACTGTCACAAAATTTCTGAACACCATATACCTTATGTTGATTACATAAGGAAGTTGCTGTATCAAAGATTACTGTTTAAACATTGGTCCTAATTTGCAGTACTGTAATGTTCCCCTTAGCATCAG
>JACBWW010000125.1:147249-301944 GCA_020086605.1 Lanius collurio
TAATGTTAATAGATGCCCCTTATTGGCCTCTTAATAGTGATGAAGTGGGAAAATCCTTATCATGTGACATGACGTTCACTTGGATTTTCCCCCAAACAGTTACTAGGATATTCATGTTTGATATACATGAATATAATGTATATTTACAGTTAAATGTACATCCTGACATTTTTACCAAAATTTTTATTACTCCTCAGTACATTTTTGTGCTCACACCCTGTTTTCACTTCCCTTATTATTTTTCTGAAGTTGTTTCTAGCAGTGACTTAAAATGATAAATTCCTTGGTTTTGATTTGCTATATGCAAGTGTTCATGTATAAGTGTATGTGTATAATATGCATGTGTATGTGCCCCTTTATATATTACATGTATATGTATTTTTATACATGTACAATTAATGTGCACCTAATGTTGTCACAAATGTAATAGGAGCCTACCTACTCAGTTCCTCAAAATTTTCATCATGGCAGCTAATACATGTTCAAACAGACACTTCTTCAGCAACTTTTTAATTATGAGTATCCTATTACATTTATCTGATCTTTTTTGATCAGTGCTTCATTTCTCAAGATGCTCCTCAAGATAAAGATTTTTCTGGTTCTGTATCTGCTCTTTTATCTTCAAACATTGTTTTGTATCTGTATCCTGTCAAATCCCTGTTCATATCACAAGAATGGAAGTTCACCAAATCGAAATTTCACTACACATTATGAAAGATTAAAGAATCTGGTCTTAATGCTGTACTGCATGATTTTATAGCTTGTGGGGTACAACTTTTTCTTAGGCTGCTAATCCATAGGCAATCAAGGTCATTTTTCAGTTGTCAGTGATTCAGAAAAAGATAATGCATTTTTCGTATATATTATATTTTTTCCTTGTTGACTTATCTTCCTAGTAGCTTATAATATTTTTTTTTTCATTAATACTGGAGCCACATTAATCTTTCTGCACAATATGAGTAATACTGCTAGGACATTTGTGCTCACAAACATAAGGAATGTAGTGTATAAGGTATTAATTTTTTTTCTTTTCTTCCTCATTTGCTCTTGTACATTGATATTTTTAGTTCTAAATCTGTGTTCATTTGTTCCCTCCTTCTTCCATTTTCCTGGGGTTTTTTAGGAATTCCTCTCTATGAAAAAAAAAAAAAAAAAAAAACAAAACCAAAAAAACCCCTGCATTCAGCAGACAGAAAGGTTGGGGTTTCTACATGGTAAAATATGACTGATCTAGAAGAAGTCTTTGGTGAATTTTGCAGTTACATTCTAGAAATGTTGTGAGAGTATACACACTACATGAACAGATGAAATATCCCTTACGAGGCAAGGGAAGCTCTCCCTGCATGTGTGTGGAATAGGAAGTATGGTGATGCTAGAACAAGGACTGCCAGCTTCTCCTGTATCCTCCTCAGAAAACCCCGTTGCAGGTCACATTAACAATTTACCTCACTGAGTCTCACTGTGTGAGCAAGAGAGTTGAATGAGCTGTCACTGATATTGGATTGAGCTGGCTGAAGAGAAAAGGGTTTGATTGCACCAAAATATTCTGCCTGGGCTTAGCTGAGATGTGCAGGTATAAGCTACCTGCGGGAGATTCAGCTGGCAGCCCCAAGGACTCATTCAGGAAGCCTGTCAGCTGTGAAAGGACAAGGACCCAGCACTGCTGAGGGACTTATTTGGTTATGCACACTGAATCAAAGCTGCAAGACACCAGGTGAATGGAGAGTGCACACTCTGCAGTGCTGCATCCAGGTCAGCCAAGCATCCAGGAGCGGTATAAGGGATCTGCATGGCTGAGTGAGTGTTTTCCACTGAATTTGTCACAGTCTGCTTCAGACAACTACTCTCAATAAAACTAAGTGGAAAGTTGCTTGTACACCTCTAGTCACTTCCTTGGATAGCAAAATTTATCTGATTTTTTTTTTTTTTTTTTTGTTATGGCTGTTTCCAGATTAAATAAATGACATATAAAGAATTTCTGATTTTCTATTTTGATAATAAAGTAAGTCTGCAGTAATTACATGGAGATTAAATTAGAAGTACATAGTATAGTATAAAGATCCCATCTTTATCCTTAAACACCATAAAAAAGTACAGGAATTTCAGTGGGAACAGTTCTCCCACTGTATCTTCTTGTTACTTAAGGTAGTGAAAAGGCTCACAAGCTTAATTTTATTCTTCTCTTTTTTGCTTAGAGACTAATTTGAAGGACTATGTCTTCTTTTATCAAAGTCATATGCCTGAAGTTATAATTGAACACACATATAAAGTGTTTTTCACAGTGACTGCTGCTACCACAATGGTCTAGGGGTTAAAACTTGACTCACAACACAAAGTTCAAAGGTCCCACCCAGGCAAAATTCCTATGATTCCTACCCTAATTGCTACCAGAATAGTCTTACTTAGATGTTATATGACATTAGCCACCAGGCTACAGATGGAATTAAGGCCAGATGAGTCCTACTCAGCATGTAAATCTCCTTTATTTCAGTTATTAACCAGCAGCATGATTTCAGATTGTGGCCCTATAAGAGTTTAGGTCCCTGCAGGTGTTATGGTGCACCTCCATATGACCGATTTTGAGATCAGACCATAATGTGGAAGCATTTCAGAATAAAAGAACAGAATTTCATTTAGATGAATGTGAATTGGAAGATTTTTCCAAGAGTGTGTTTAGTGAACACAGTTGCAAATGGGCATCAGAGTAACTTGTGTGAATTAGGAAAAAAACAAAAAAGAAAAGGTAGAAAAGTAAAAGACTTGAACTTTTTACCTTCTGTCAAGTGAGATTTTTAGCATCAACAATTCCTTGCTACAGATCCACTAATTGTAGTCCCCAGGATACATTGACACCGACAGAGCCATGAAGTATCCTGTTTCTAATATGTGTAACATAGCTTCTCTGAAATTTGTGGCCCCTACCCCCACCTCTTATGCATACGGTACATTGTTGGTGGTGGCTTCTGACCAAGGACCTTTCAAATAAATCCTGAGGTGCCCTTTAATATAAAATCTGAGATGACAATGTCCTTCCAGACTTTCTTTTTGCTTTTGAGATATTGTATTATCTGGATGGGCAAAAAACTTAAAGATACTTCAAATAGATCCATCTTTCCTAGCCTTACCTGAGAATATGAAAAAAAGCCAAGGGGTATAAATACTCTCGATACTTTAATCAAAACCTGCACGCATCGATTACATTTATTTCTTCTCTATCTTCCTCCTGATTACAATATCTTGAACAAGATTTCCTGAGGAGTAAGTAATTGTTCTTTTTAGAAATTCAACACGTGATCCTATAGAAGGGCAACTGCATGCTTGACTGCAGATTGCCTGTTTACTCTTCATGGGCTGTCTGGCAAGGGTAATTACTTGAAATCAAAGAAAAGCTTTTTGGTTTTTTTCCTACTCAAATGAAGAAAAAATGTACACATGGTCCTCATATTACAGCCATTGGATGTATTTGATCCTTTTCTTATTCATCTATAATATCATCAAATGAACAGGCAAGGGCAGAAACAGCAGAATCTGCATCCAAACCAGAGTGACTTACAGTGCTCTCATCCACTGAATTAAAACCACAGATCTGCTTAATGAGGTTTACTTTACATCTGGATTCCTCCTTTATGTGAAGAATTTTAGTAGATACTAGATCTTACCACTTTAGCAACTTATATTGGTTGTTAAAGAAACTATTATTTTTATTATATTATTTTAGTAATTTTAAAATTAGATGCTCAATTTCTCTCTATCTCATAAGACTTCTGAGAACCACTGTTCTTCAGGAGGAGCATATTTATTTCTCTTATCAAAAGTTAGGGGAAAAGACATAAAAGAAAAGTAACTGAAATCTCATGAATAGGAGTATGGTATGGATTCTTCTAAACCATCTACACTTTTTCTGGCAGGAGTAAAATTACATCTAATGTGACTTTGAAGATAAATAAGAGCCTCAAATTTCTAAAAACATTTATTTACTGTAAACATTTTAAGGAAAAGTAAATGTGTACATATTTTGAAGAGAAACAGTGAAAAAATGTTAACTCGATGGTCTTAATTTTCTGTCATACCTTTTTTTTTTTTTTTAATGGCATTTCAAGGTACAAATATCCTCCATTCTTTTCATTAAAAGGGTAGATGGTCTTAGAAAATCTGAATTTATAAAATTCCTGTAAGTCCTGATCCCCAGCATTTTGTATTTTTTCGTATGAAATAAGCCTTTTTTAAGAGTGAGTTAAAATCTTTCCTTTGTTTAAATTGATTTTCCTGAATATTTTATAATATTATAAATATAGTAGTATATCTGTATATATAGTAATATATTACACTATATAACAGTTCAGTTACCCTGAACTACTTTATTTTCTACTTTTCTGGGATAAAAAGAAGTTTACAAATAATCAGTGCAGCATTCACAATAATAGAAGTTCTAGATGTGACAAGCTCCTAATTTAAGGTCTTGTCTTTAATTAAGTTAAATGGAAACTCTGCAGTCCGGGTGAGGGACTTCTGAGTCTCCTCGGGCAGAGGCACAGTACCAGCTGGCCTGTGATGGCCATGGCTACTGGACCCAGGATGGAAACTTAAGCTGGGCTTAAAAAAAATATTCAACTTTTGCATATCTAACTTGCAAAGTATTTCAATGATCGATTTTGTGTATTACAGTTGTGTAAGCACTGACTGAACAAGAAAGTTACTAGGTACAAAAGTGGGGAGTCTGGGTGACCAAGTGGAGTCTACTTCTGAGACAATTCCCCAACCTCCTTGTGTAATCAGTGTAAACAAGAATTTTCATGTCTTCACCAAATGTAAAAGAAGCTGAAAGGATCCACCCAGGGCTTTATTGCACCCAAAGAAAATAGAAGAATAATACTTTCATATTTTTTTCCAACACCTTTCTTCATCAAAACACAATTGCAATACTTAATCCTACTTATTGGATGGCAGCTGTATAACTACATGTTACAAAATCTTAATCAGGTGTGACCTCTTGCACATCATAGACTGCCAAGTTTCATTCATAACTCTTGAACTCAGGGACTTGTTTGACTATTGCAAACATTCCAGAAAGGAAAAGCAATCTTAAATGAGGGTTACAAAGGACAGAGAATTTTATTCTTAGACCATCACAAGAATCAGCAACTAATGAAGTCAAGCTCATCCAGATGACAAAAGATACACCCTTTAAATGATAGACAGTAATTCTGGGAACAAAAGAACAAAGAAAAACAGTACACTGTGCTTCAATTCTCATGGATTGTTGGCTTTTGTCTTTTTTGTTTTTTGTTTTTTTTTTTTTCAATATTATTGTAGTTTTTGAATACTGTGACTCTGAGCAAAACTTGAATCATGTAAAACAAGAATCCCTAAAATCATGCATACCATTAATGGCATGTAAGCCACAGGCCTGAACAGAGCTACTTCTGCTGCTGTCTTCACTTACAACACAGGGCTTGGATCAGTTGTAAAACAGCAGTTCTACATCATCTTTAAGACCATCATTGATTGCAAACTCCTAACAGACAATTGAGAGACCACAATGCCTAGAAATCAGTAAAGCATACTCAGCTGTTTTTCATGATCTCTATTTCATGATATAGAGATACAGCTTAAAGGGACAAGTGTTTTTGTATTCTCTTCAGCTTTGTCTTGAGACATTGAGAATTGTAAAGATAAGATTTGCTTTGATAAAAAAATTGTTTCAATGCAAAAGATAGAAACAGTGTGAAAGTTCTAGAGAAGGAAACCTCTGGTCAAACTAGAGTGTCATATAGGAAAATAAACTTATTGGTACCTGCTGAAAGTTGCAATTTTAATTCTCTGAATTTTGTTTTTAAGATTGCAGTGGTAAATTTTATTAATTGTGGTTTTCTATTCTAAATACTGATGATAACCTAAATTGGCCAAAAACGTACAGATAAGTGTGAAACATCGTGTGAAACAAATAAAACTTTTCTTTTCCCTGTGGAATCATTGTTATGAAGGAACTTGTCACTTGCATGCACTTCTGTAGTGGATAGGAACTAGAAATAAATGCACCAGTTTTGTGTACATCGTGCCTTTAACCTGGGCTATATGAGTTGGAATTGTCTCAGTCAAACAGCCGGGATGAGTTTAATTCTGCACTTCCATCAGAGTCTGTTTGACAAGGAAAAAGGGATGCTGAATTTTGGGACACTGATGTTAATTGTTACTATATCATGTATCTTTAGAGAGGTCATCTTCACACCTAGGGACAGGAAATGAAGCTTTCTCTTTCTGCCACTACTGCATCTGCCACTTGCCTGTAGAGAAGTTCCTGTCTCCAGGAATTTATAGTTTATGCAGTATTTTCTAGGGATAGTCAGACTGGAAGACTGATTTAAAGCTGAAGTATGGGGGATACAATGCCTAATGTGTTGGAAACTTGTGATTACAGCATGCTCTGCTTGCTTGAACTCACTTATTTTAGTCCCTATAAAAGCAATATAAATTATAAAGAAGGGCCTTCAGAATTACTAGCTGTATACTTCCTAATGTTAATTACTGCATTCAAGGTGGGGGGATAATTCTCTTTGGTAATGAGGACACTGTTCTTTACATTCCTTTTTCCAGTTCTGCAACACATGTAGTTCAGTGAGTGTTAATTAAAAAGTGTAAAAAAATAGTGTCTTTAGTAGGACCCCTGATCCCAGATGCTTCAGTTAAGAGATTCTTTTGATTTTACTATTCTAAATAACAATAATAATATTTCATTTCAATAACTCAGTATCTGGTGTTACGTAAGACATTCACTTCTCTTTAGAAGTAGTGGAGTTATTGCAGATTATATGCTAATCTAAATAACAATAATTATATTTCATTTCAATATCTCAGTATCTGCTGTTATGTAAGACATTCACTTCTCTTTAGAAGTAGTGGAGTTATTGCAGATTAACCTGTGCCCAGTAATGCAGCCAAAATTTTCCACAAAGGGAAATCCTCTTCCCCAAAATTTTAAAGCTAAAAGAGCTATGCTATTCATAAACTAACTTTAAGTAGCCTCTTTTAACCATAATCTAAAACATTGGATTGTTCAAGTCATTAATTTTGACATGATTTTGAGAAGAAGGGAGACAAATTGTAAAAATAGACTGTTTCCTTCTCCTTCATCTTTGTTTTTCACTGTAGTGATTCCATGACTTTTCAGTGATTGTCAAATGCTCATTACCTTCTCGTTTGCAGGTGTCTTATCTGTTTATGTAAGTGCACAAAATCTCCTGATACAGTATAAAAGCAATTAAAACAGTAAATAAAAGCTATAACCAATTTCACGGCTTCATGTCCACCAATCAAAATAAAGCAATAGAAAGACATTAATAGTACACAGAAACAAATACTGTCCCACATAAATCAATATCTGGGATTCTATTTTACAGTTTTTACTTATGTTGACTGCTATTTTATGGTCAGTTTGAAATTAGACTTCATGTGTAAGTACTGTTCAGCCTTAGTTAAGGTTGTCAGATAGCATCCTACATATTGATTAGTGTTGTGCCAACATCTGCAATGCTGCCTGGATACAAAAAAAATTGCTACTTAATTAAATAAGCAATCACTCAACAGCTGACCTGTTGGGAAAACAAACAAAAAGCTAACTAACCTTCCAAATCTCAGGAAATGCAACAAAACGGAAAGAAATTCTCCAAAACAACAACATCACCATCCAACCCGCAAAACAAAACTTTTAATACAAATAGAATCACTGGAAATGAACTTCAGATGTGAAAGAAAAACTTAAAAATGCAGTTGTAGTAAATTGAATATAGGCACATATATATCTGGAACTGAATTTGAAAATGTTGGAAGTTTCCAGAAAGGATCAAATTAAAATGGCATTCAGCACAGTGTATATTAAAGTTATTCCTATTCCTAAATTAGCTCATTGAAACCTTTACTGATTTTAAAGGGAAGGCTCATATGTGTGCATTGCTATACATATTTCACTTTTCTCTGATCCCAAGCCTGTGTGTCTATAATGAATTCAAAACATTGTACGTTGCTACTTTTTCAGCATTTTTTCAGCTCGGTGTTTTTGGTTTTTTATGCAAAGTCTGGATATTACTTTACTAATGGAGAAGGAAATTCCTTGTTTTCTAATTTGTTCTCTTCATTGAATTTTGCATAATTTCCAACTGACCAATAAAAAGGAAAAAAAAAAAAAGCCAAATGCAAATTTACATAATCTCAAAAGATTGCATCATGTGCCAAGGCAAATATATGTTTAGAGAAGGTACAATATGTTTCTGAAATATTTGCGTGGCATTTGAATTTAAGCTGGAGAAATAACAATTAATATTCAATAGTTTTGCACACCTTGAGTTAAATCTAGAAACCTAACACCTATTACTTCAAGACTAGCAAGCCAATAGCTGTGTCTTGTCATTAAGAAAAGTAAAGAGTACTTCCCTTTGAAAAGAAAAAATAAAGTCATAAAAAACACCCCAACAACTTTCTATGCTTCTAAGTCTGTAATATCTTTCTGCCTGGTCTTTTCAAATGTATCACAAGTTCACCTTATCAGAGGGACTAGGTATCTAATGGACCAGTGAAATTAGAAATCACTGCTGATTTATCTGGCAGGATTTCTGCATTGTGATGAAACCAACTGAGACTGAAGGCTTGCAACTCAAGTGAACCAAGCTGGACTTCCAGCAAGTGTATGCATGGCATCCAGATGTATTATACCTACATTAAAAGGCAGCTGAAGGCTAGAGTGTCTCCAAACACAAGAATGCATGACATACATTAAAACAAGTGCTGTGCGTGTATAAAATAAGCAAAATATTTTGTAATGAATTACCAGATTGTAATATTATGTGTGAACATTTTTGTTTTTTGAGTTTTTTTTTTTTTTTTTTTTTTTTTTTTCCAGTGGGAAATACAGCAAAGAGTGGCTTTAGCTCATGAAGAAGTAAGCCATTCTTTTTGTTCCCTGGTCAGCTTTTTGATATGGTTAGATATGGAGATTAGGAGAGAGAATGACTGCTGGCTGATGGAAAACATGCACCTAGAAACAGCTGTACATAACACATCCGGAAAAAAAAGCAACCAAATAAACAAATGAAAGCCAAACAAAACTCTAGAGAAAATATCCCCAGCTACTCAGGACTTTGGAGTTTGCACAATAAATACATGCCATCATGCCTTGTGTGGAATGAAAAGAGGGAGGAGGTGTAGCACTGCAAGGAGTGCTGCATTTTGTCCATAAAAGAGTGCTGTGGGTTTTAAATCTATGAGATACATCGGGAGATAAAAAGGATTTATGTGTCTTCATTTCCTCCTCTTTTCTTTCGTGGCTGTAATTTGCCTGTTTTAGAGGAAGTCTGTTGTTTTAGAAATTACCATGGGAAGACAAGGCTGATTTTCTCAATTGCAGAGCTGGTAGGCATATAAAAATGCTAAAAGAGTAATAAAGAAACACAGATCAGAGTTTGGACTTAGATTTTAAACCCTTTGTGGACTGTGAAGAAAACTAATAGGATTCCAGATGAAATAAATAGAAGAGAATGCTCTTTGTGAATTAGTTTATGAAAAATGCTTGCCACATGATTTTGTTCAGAGGGAAAGATATAAAATATTTCACACATCTTTCAAATTAAAGTGTCATGTTTGAATAAGCTAGACTCCTCCAGTGTCTGGGAACAATGCCATAAAGTACCAACAGCTGACCTCAGTGCTGAAGGAACCTATGGTCTTGCTTAAGAAAACAACTGTTCAGCTGGTAAAGTAAAATGAAGTCCTACATGGTCAGGAAGCAAATCGTTGTTTAAATCTTCCAGATATCTTACTTATATATTTTTTTTCCAATATTAGTTTACAAGAATTTGAATTCTTTATCCTTTACTCCTCTATGTCAGTTCAGGTCAGAAGAAACAGAGTACCTTGTGGACTTCCAATCTAGGCAAATCCAACACAAAAACCCTGAAAAGACAGACGGTATTGATGTCAAAAATGTTAGTCTATTGTTTTGGTTTAGTTATAAAATCATCTAACCACAGTCATGCTCAAATAGCTAATGTTGGCAAACACGACTTGCTTCCCCAGCAAGAAAGAAGCTATGGAGATACCAGTGTAGAGCTAAGATCAAACTACTGTGTTTTGACATCTTATTGCTCATGTTCAGTCTGCTGTGTGATGTATTTTAGTTTAATATACTTTTTTTATAATTGAGGCTGAATTAAAATTTCTTGACTGGCAATTACAGCCTTACAGTACATGACTTAATGCATGGTAGCAAAACTGGTCTCCAGTTTGTACCCTTATTTTCAGACTAGCTGTGTGAGAGTGAGCCAGATAAAGATCTTCATTTCCAGACACCAGTCCTCTGCCTGGGAAATTGTTTAACAGACTGTTATTGGTATGAGAAACAAACAATTGCTCTAGCATTAGTGATACATACCCGCTGACTCTGATGTAAACTGAGGAAAACATAAAGAAAATCCAGTCATGCAAGAACAAACAAGAAACAAAACATTTTAATTTTCTTTGACTTATTGCTCTGTTTCAAGTTGAAATCTTCCAGTTTGACATGGAAAGTCTGACATTAATTTCGATATTTGTTTTGCCCTTTTATAATTGAATAATGTTTAGTTCTAAGAGACCTTTTCGTTCTAATCTAAACATTATATTCTCCATGTATAAATATTTATTCATTGCATATGGTCTTTTCATTGCAAGCAGACTCTTTAGTTTTCAGACTGCAAAAGGTCAGTTCATCAAAGAATACAGGTATAATAATGAAACAAAACAGCCATTTGTATAATTTAATGGCGGCAAGAAGTCCAGGCTAACAGTCTGACTAATGACTAATTTAATTTCTTTCAAAATTAGTCTGTAAGGAAAATGTGACAGCACCAAACATTTCTCATAGCAACAGGTTAAAGCTCTGTATCTTTTATCTTTCTTTGCACCTAGAATATGAATTGAAGCCTCACTTATTCTCAAAGCTGAGCTAAACCCGTGAGGATACATGTATATTAAATATCGCTTTGGAACATTTTGGGACAATGGAATGAGAATTTATCTTATGTTAAAGTGTTTTAACAGATCTTTACATACTTTTAGGCTACATTGGAGATGATGACCCCAGTCCTTTTTGCTGTCTGATACTGCCACAAGTCGTCACTTTGAAAACACACTAATATAACTGATACATCTTGGTGTATCAACAATACCAACTCTAAGAGACATAATCAAGTTAACAGAAGAATCATTCTCCCTAATGAAAGACATAATTTTGTTAAAAGCAGACATACATGTGGTTTTACAGTTAATGTTTCTATTACTTGCACTGATTGAGATGAGTATTTATTAACAAGGTGAACTGCAACTTGCACCAAAACAAACTTATCCTTTTTCCCCTCAAATAAATCCATCTAGCTACTGAGAGACATGGATACTTGAGAGAAATGGACTCTAAATAAAAATCAAGTGATAATTATGAATTATGTAATTTTTCAATTAAAGTCTAAGTCTATGCTTGTATCCTTTTTATGTTAAATAACCCCAGATAAAGGCCTGTCAAAAAAAGGATAAAAAGGTTGGTACTGAAGACTGTACTGCAATTCCTCTCTATAAAGTTTGAATAAATTCAAAAAGTTTGAAATAAATTTTCAAATTGATAAATTTGCTGATGTCATTTAGTATGTTTACAGTATCACTGATTGAGAAAAAAAGGTTAAAACATTTTTTTTTCTTTTTCTTTCTTTCTTTTTTAATTTTCTTTCAGTTTGATTTTGCATTTTAATAAAAGAAAATAAAGGACATATACAGAGATAAGATGCTTATTTTGTGATCCAAAATAATTTTTAAATCAAAAATAATTTCAGTTAATGTTTTAAAGTACAATGAAGTTATTAAAGAAAGATACAGGGCAGATACTGACAGAGAACATCATGTTAGAAAAACATTGTGTTAAGTGGCTGCATTACAGTGCCAATCACACAGAACATGTTGTACCAATTATCTGAAAGTCAGAATGTTAATGCACAGACACATCAGCTATACCCATAACCATACCATGACAAAAATTTTACTTAATTATCAATCCCTGCTCAATGTCAAAATGTCTGTTTTTTGCAACTTGGGCAAATTAAGAAATTTAAGCAAAATAAGTGAATTCTAGCAGATGTCTCCATTACAACTTCCATGGAACTAGAAGGAAGCAGTGAGTCAATTTAAATGAATGGTAGAGTATACAAAGGATGTTCTATCAAATATCCCTTCTTTCTTTCCAAAACCAGAATATTATATATCAATAGAAATGGAGAACTAATATCTTAGGTCATTGCTTTTTTGTTTGGTTTGGGTTTGTTTTTTTTTTAATGTTAGTGAGGAAACATAAGCATTCAATTTTTTTTTTTTTTTTCCTTTTTCAGACATGTATCCAAAACCAAGACACATCATTTGACAATTATGGTCTTGGAGGTATCATCACCTAGCAAGGAAAATATGGGGGTAGCTTCTTGGAGGGAAAAAAAATTAAAATCACATCTGGCTTCCTTGATTAGTGGACTTTTAAGTGTTTCATGGTCCATTGCAAATTTTTCACCCTCGCCTTCTGCTAACCCTAATTATTGCACAAGAATTAGTTACATCTCCCTCTCTTTCTCTCCTCAGTGTATAGTTTCACAAGACAATGGCTTTTCTTTCAAAGCCACTTTGGAGTAGCTGTGCCATTTTCTTCCTTTGATCATAGCTCACCTGCACAACAGCTTGAGCACCAGCTGTAAACCGGCTCAGTGAAATTACCTGTACTGGGAATATGACACCATTTTGACCCCTACAATTTCATTCAGCTACATTTGTTGAAGGGCACAAACAGAGACTATATGAGGAACTCATAAATTGTCTTTCCTGAAAAAAACCCAGCATCATGAAATTACATCTTTTACCCAATTGCTTTATCTTTTACTTCTCTCCTTGCTAACCTGTCAGTCGACTCCAAATGCTAACTACACTTTTCTGTCAAACTGATCAGTTAACATAATGGACTCCATAATGTTCCCAGTGCTGCTATAGTATCAAGTTTGGTTCTTCTTTTTCAGACCTGAAGAATATTTGGAAAAAAAAACCAAAAAAACCAACAACCCATGACTACCTCCTTTTTTTCCCAAGTGTATCAGTGGAACTAAAAAAAATATTGGTTCCTTTCCAATTTTGTCAACATGTAATAATGCAATATAAGTAGAAATGCAGAGCTTGGGGGAGCAAGGTTTTACCTCCAATCTGAGTCAAATAAAATTTCTCATGTTCAGGATTTATTTACATTATTATTGTCCATAACATCTTTGTAGCTGCAGCACAAAATTCTAACTGCTAATTTGTAAATGAATGTTTAATTTTATTTCCTCATTTAGCACTCCACCTCCATTATAGTGAGATTTACAAGCTTAAAGAATGTTTTGGTTGGCTTCTGGCTCTTCTCAGTCTCAGGGCTGTGACCTAGGGATAATGAAAAACTCATGGGATGGCTCCCCTCACTAGAATGTTGTAGTGGGGGACACAAGATCTTTAAGAAAGACTCTGGAGTCTCTCCTTACTGAGAAAGAGTCAACATTCTTCTGAATGCAGTCCTCAATGACTGGCTTTAGGTTGCCCTCACTGAGTAAGGTGATTGGGCCAGATCACCTCCTGATCTCTCTTTTAACCTCAAACACTGCTATTCTATGAATTATGTTATCATATACATAAATTTGAAGTTCATCTCTGGGTTCTCTAATATCTCCAATGTAGTAAGATGATTAGTGGCATTTTTCAGCATGACTATGGCTGAGATCAAGACATTTTTTTTTTTCTTGTGAAACTGGCACCTACCGGTGCCTTGTGTTTAAAGAAGTCAAGATAAGAGATGCATTACCCAGTTTCTTGACTGTGCTGTGGTCTTTTCTAATTATAATCATATAAAATAGCAGTGCATTACACTGGGATAAAAACTTTAGCAGCCTGATGAAGCAGTGTCAAAATTGGTCTTTCTCCCCTTTGCATTCCCTCTCTCTGTAAAAGCTGCTAAAAATGTACTTTAAAGAATTACTTACTTAAGTTCATTATGCAACCATTTTACAGTAGTCCTTTTTCATTCAGGTAAAAAGCGGTGCCAGTGAAAGATCTGGCATCTTCAGTCACATACATGAATAATCACTTGGATAAAAGCTGAGTTGAGCCCCAAGAGGGGATAAATGATATACAGAGCTTCCATTTCATCATTAAATGGACTAATATCTAATGTATTCTAGCAATTTTTTGATTTATTTGTGTGTAGAGAAAATAGAACTTAGGTTGTTAAATTTGGTCTGGTTTGAGTTGTTTGGGGTTTTTTGGAGAGGAGAGGGTTGTTTTGTTTTTTTTTTCCTTCTGTATCTGTATTATATTACGAAATATCAGGCTTTGCTATTCCCTCTGATATCACTTCTAGAAAATTCAGTTTAGTTTCTTATTCAAAAGAGAGTGTTTTATTTTGGGTTTGGCCTAGAGAATATTCTGAAAAGCTGTAGCCAAATGTACAAGCCCCTGCAGTGTAATTCTTCTAGTCGTATTAGGAAGGATATTGTAAATCATGTAGTCCTTAACATTTCCTTCCCTCTTTTTTTCTTTTTTCATTCTATCCTGTTATCGAGAGACAAGCAAAATCTCTACAATTTTTTAAACCAAAAAGCAGGTATATGAAAGCAATTATTGAGCTCCATTATTATATTCACTGACATAATATTAGTAAAAACACTCAAGACCTGAAATTCAGTATAGGCTTAATTTGGGCTTCAGAGAACGATTGAAAAAGTCAGTAAAAACTTACTTTAGGAACTGAACTTTAAGATTGTATATTTGCCTGCTTTTTCTCCCACTTCTGAAAGCACACAGTCGGAAGATTAATGTAGAGAGATAGGTAGGTAACACTAACCATTTTTAAATAGATGATTTTCATGGTTTTTAAAGCTTCAAACACCACTTGCATCTTGAACAACTTGAGCAATGCTGTCTGAGTACTGTTTGAAAAACAACAAAACCCTTTCATCAGGATGACAGTCTGGAAAAAAAATGACAAATAATTCCTCTACAAAGATATTTTGAAATACTATGTTTTGATGGGTGAGATTAAGTGTTATAGATGGAGGACATTTCTTGCTTAGAGGGACAGTGTCAACTTTAACATTTTTCTGCTCAAATAAGGGTTTGCTTTGGTGTTAAAAAACACCTTATACTCAGACTTGACTTCTCTTCACGATGTTTTCTCTCTCCTATTTTGCAATATGTTGCTTATTTTAATGTTTGTCATATTTTGAAATTACAAGCAGGGGTGCTGCTGTCTTTTCTTCTTTCTATTTAACTACCCTGACAGAATAACAGCTTATTAATAAACATTACCCAGAGAATAAACACTACCAGCATATTAATAAACTCTACCATTACGCTTTTAATTTCTAGCAGGATCAAATCTGATATTCCTATAATGTCTTCCAGACTTGTAAATTATAATTGGATAAATTCTCTCTTGATTTTTGAAATAAACCAGGTTTTAAATTCAACACACATTAGTACATACTTTACATTGGCCTTCTACAGGGGTCTTTTTAGCAACTGGAAAAAGTGGCACCCTGGACAACAGCTGCATCTTTATTTTTAAAAGGCCATCATTAGTTTTAAAATCCTGTTACCAGTTTTGTCTCCAGTAGTACTGAACACACTGTTTTCAGATACTCTAAGAGGTGGAAGGATGGTGCTGTTAATATGACAGGAACTAAAAGAGCTGGATTCAAGCACTTTGTTTTGCCACAGATGACTTCTGTGATATTAAACAAGTTGCTTTACCTCCAGTCCACTCACTTTCATGACAGCAATATAAGACAACAGGGTGCTGATGCTTTATTAGATTGTTGTGAGGCTATTGAAAGCCTAACTGTTTCCCACAGAAGAAATCACTCAGCCAGGAGCAAACAACTGGAAAACCTGTTCCCTCATTATATTTGTTTTCATTGAACAATTGTTAAAGAATTAACTGAAGAAAAGGATCACAGCCCTCCAGCCAGCTGCATGAAGGCACAGATGAATCAGATTCTTCCCTGTCCATTGGGTCAAGTGATTCTTGTCGTCAATTTTCAAAATTTCCTGTGCAATACCCTAACCAGCAGATTTCTGTGCAAAAGTACCATCAAACTTTATGTTTTAATTGAGCCATCTAGTGCAAGCTGACTGCTGGAACTAAAAATGTTCATAATTTTGAGCTTCTTCTGTAATTTTGTAAATTAATAAAATACTGAATGCCTCTTAGGGCATTCAAAAACATAAGTATCTAAATGGTTTTCTTAATTTTCAGAAAAAAATATTTTGTCTGAACTTCAGAATATTTCTTTCAGTTCTGTACCTATTCATGTATGGAAAGAAGTGTCCATGAATTCATTTTGCTTCCTCACTTCAAATACCTACAAGAAGAATAATATCAAATACTTGTGCACATAAGAACTTTGTTTTCATAAAGTCTTCAAATATGATTCTTAAACAAAAATTAAAATGAGAAAATTATACTTTTTATTTTGACATATTTCTATACACTAAGATGAGATAGAGGTATATACTGAGAATTTTGCAAGAACTTTGAGTGTTTCATTTGTGTGCTCCAAGGATGATTATCAAGGAGAGAGGCTTATTACCTTCACACCCTGTTTTCAAAATATTTTTGCTTACTATATAAGTATTTTTGCAATAACATTTCGTTCTTTGAAAACACAGTGCATGAAAAATTATCATAGCTTTATTTTTCTTTCATAATATCTCACTCCTTGGGGTTTTCTAACTTTGCATATGAAAGTAAATATAGACCAAGTCTCACTAACACTAAAAGTAGTTTCTTCTTTTAACTTAACCACATGGTGGGTGAAATTATGGTCCCACGAAAATAAATGTAAAAGATCTCATTAAGATTAGTATCAGAAGAATTTCACCTATTTTTCTCTTAGTTACTGCATAAGAGACAGATCTTTTACTTCTCTGTTCATGGAAATATGATGAGGGGCTAAAGCTCAGTGTTGAGCTTATCTTGCAAGCACACAGGAAGTTCTGACTGGAATCCTTTATAATTGTTTAGGCTAGTTTGATGATTTCTTCTCATGGGTGACAGCCATGAATGGGACTGTTACTTTGTCACCTGGCATTGCTGTAAACAGAAGGGATTAAGGTCTCAGTTCAAAGTACTTCTGTTGCCCATTTCTCAGGACACTTTTCTAGAACCATCCCTGTCTGCAAATACTTTGCAAAAGAATACCCGAAACATGCACTTTTTGCCTATGTTACTGATTATGCCCAGACCAGAGTAGCCTGGAGCTCTTTCCAGCTTAACCTCAAGGTTCACTATGGCTCAATGACTTTCAAACAGAGTGAGACTTAAGCAAAAAGCAGTTTTCCTTGAGACTTAATTTCTATTGGATGAAAAAAAAGATCCTCCATCTGTGCTGGCAGGAAGCATGAACTGCTTCTGAATGCCTGAATGATTAGGAAAAGAAGGATCCCAGGATACAACAGGTGTGTTTCAGCAGGAATTACAGAGATTTTCAAATGGGATGATTGCATATAACAGCATGTGGCTGCTTACATCCTTGGAATACAAGGACATGCATTTGTCAGAAATTCAACTCATATATAAATGAATATTTTATAATAAAATATAATCATGCTATATTTTTATAGTACATACTGTTCTATATTTATGTAGACCATATTTATCTGTGTTGTTTGTTAGGGGTTTTTGGTTTGGTTTAGATGGCAGTTTTTGGTTTTTTTCTCATCTTTTAGTGAGGATTCTGAAAGTAGAAACCTTTAGATTTAGGCATCAGCTCAGGAATTATAAACAATGCAGTAAATATTTTTGATTATGTTTATGAAACTACCAAATCCTTAGAAAACACTTGATGGGAAAAAGAAGTGAGCTAACTTTTCTTGTAGTGGAGGGCAATTTCACTACATCTTGTTAAGAACAAAAGAATACATCATTTGGAAGTAAGAATTTTTTCATATACTGTGTTACTATTGTTTCAGGTTAGAAAAGAGATTATTTATAGTGCAGAAACTTTATAATATGAGTAATACTCAAGGTTTATTTTACAAATTAATTTTTTTCATAACCTTTGGGTCTAGTTTTATAGAAGATGGATGAAGGGAATATCTGCTATAGCTATTTTGACAGAATGGCACAGAAACTTCATAAGTTCATTGACTTAAAAGTTACTGTGTCTGTCTTCCTCTCTGTTGAGAGATCCATGTTTGTGATCCTGATTAAAAAATATAAACTTACTTGGATTACAAATAAATATCTATCATTATTATCTTACTCCCCTTTAACACTTCCTGTAGAAATTTGAGAATTATTTTGGTAAACTAGTGTATACATCAACATAATCCTTGCCAGAATGATTCCACATAGATCTTTGATCATGATCTTTGCTCACATACTTCTGCTTAGAATAGAAATACTATTTAAAGGTAGGCTAGAAAATTTGAGAAAATCAAAAGGGCTTTCCTTTAATTTTATTCTAACTTCTCTAGTTTGTGAACACTACATGGAAAACTAGATTTTTAGAATTTTTATTTCCTGACTGTCTCCCTGATCTTTACAACACAATGAAATGTACCTATCTTTCAAGGAACAAAAAGGTCTTCTTTTGTTTCCTAATAAAGATACCCACCAAAACAAAAACCAAACAAACCACACAAAAAAAACAAAAAAACAAAACAAAAAAAAAAAACAAAAAAAAACCCAACACTCCCATATGATTTGATTTATTGCAAAGACTTTTCATTATAAATTTCTCATATTAAATTTTAGGGATTTTTTCAGCCAAAATTCTACCATTTTTCTCATCATTTATAGCTAATACAATTGGCATAAAAAGAAAGATTTTCTTCCGAGTAGTTCTACATAATTGAATAAAACAGGTCACATTCATAAATTTTGCAAAAGTACTGTCACAGTATTGCACATCAGGAGAGGTGTAAAATATTATTGTACTGTTAAAGCAAAAACAGGGAAAGTCTTACCAAATGTAATGTCCCTTGGCAACCAGCATGATATCAAAACATGTTTAAATATTTTGAAATGTCGGCAAAGTCACACTGTATTATTGGAACCTAATTTGAGATTCATGTTTCCGATGGGTGGTGAGCCCATTTCCTGAGAAATGTTGATAAAAAGCCTTTCACTTACATGAAGTAATTTAAAATGATACAAACTATAAAACTACTGGAGCTATCTCCACATTCAAGAGAAGGTTCTGGTCCTGAAATGAAGAAATACAGAGAAAGATGGAACAGCAGGGAGGGATGAATTTAACCTTTTCCTCTTGACATAAAATAACAAGAGGAGAATGATGTTTTTCTCTAATTCATTAATAGATAGGAAATTATATTTACGTATTTATTGTAAGGGCAGGGAGTGGCTTTGAATAGCAAGTGCGGACAGTTGTTTGGGTTTTTTTCAGTAGTTATTTTTATACAAATTAGGTAAAAAGAAAAAAAAAATAAACTTGTTACATCTTCACAGATTTTAACCCATTTTTACCATTTCTTTATAATCAGAGAGGAGAGCTTTGTAGCTGAAAGTTGAAGCTGTAACATAACCACCTCACTAGAACATAAGCACTTTAAAATAAATGCATATACCAAGACCCATAGTAAAACAGCAAATGTTAGCATTACTGACATAAACATAATATTTGGACTCTGAGATTGGATTTCCAGCATCTCAGACTGCCAGGGAACCTCCTTCCATCTTTGTCACTGTCAAGGCCTGAGAGGGAATTCGCAGTTTGGTTCTCATCAGCACCACCAACTATTTGTGTGGAGGTCATTGCTGAATGGCAACCAAACGGCAGCAACACTGAACAGCTGCCTCAACAGCTTTGCCAGTGCAGGGGGTGAGAGAAAGTGAGAATTGAAACACAGGTCTCCTGGATGCTGTGCTACTGAATACGCCTTCTTTCTCCTTTCTTTTGGTTTTCTTTTTTTTTTTTTTTTTTTTTTTTTTGTTTTCTTTTGTTTTCTTTTGTTTTCTTTTAATCAGAGGTTCACTGAAAGTTTGCAAGGTTTCAAGAATGAGGCCAGTATTGCTAGGTCACTTAGCTGTTTGTCAAACATTGCAGAGGATAAAACAAATTTGCAGAGGACCCAAAGTACATAAATGCATTTTCCAGACGAGGCCAACATGTTTTTATCACATGTAACATCTGATTGAAGAGCTGCCTTCTACAAATATTTGATTCAAATTAGAGCATGCTCTCACATGAGTAGTCCTGCTGATTTCTCTGAGAAATAATGATTTGCAGCATTGAGACTGTTGTGCGGCCAGTAAGGCTCAGCTGGAAGCTTGTCACAGTCAGTTCTAAATTTGTGCAACATAGAAATCAGTCTGTGCATATTTTTTACAATTCCACATTTGGCTTGAGGTCATGTTTTTAGCTGGTTGTTTGAAATCATTGCAAAAAACACTTTTTATTTGTCAATTTATTTAACCAAAGAAAGTCACACAGTATTGAAAATCTATTTTTATTGCCTTTATTTTTTTTTTTAATTTGCTTAAATATTTAACCTATTTGTGCTTTAAGTATTCTATACCAAAGCTAATTGAAAAATTAAAGCTTTCATCCTATAAGATGAGTGTTTGTGTAGTTCATGTGTAAATTTAGCAGATAATCCCTGAGCTGGAAAGATGCTGAAGTGGACTTACATATGGCAACACCAGAGCATGTCATACTCATTTTAGCAGTCTAAAAGCTCTGATTCAGGCACCCACAGCATAACATGTTGAATCCATTTCTTTTTGAAAGCTGCTCTTGGAAAATAAGGGATTTTAATTGAATGTGTATGTTGAGGAGGATAAGGGTACCGGATGCCTGAAATTAAGTTTGTCTGTAACCTTCAAGGCAGTATGCAAACTAATGAGATGTAGAATTGCCACTACATCTGTTACCATTTGCTCACATTTAGGATGAACACTTAAAAAAATATTCCTGTTATGGAACCCTAACTGCTGAAAATAATATAATTTGTGCATACACATTCATGCTGTGTATTTAGTGCTTGAGGAAAGCAACTAAATGGGATACTTTTCTTCTCCTTTATATTAATATTTAATTAAAAACTCAAGATATTCTCTTTTGACAGATACTCCTTTAGCCATAGGAAAAATATATCTACAGTAACACTTTTCTTGTTTGATCTCTTTTTTTTTGGGTCAACTTACTTTCATATACAGACACACACAGATACTGCATTCCATGATAGAGACACAATGCTCTTAGCAATTTTTATGCTTGAGGCCAGGGAAATTGTATCACACTTGTTTTTGACTCCAGATCAAGAACTGTAGCTGTAGCATGACAAAAATAAAAACAGAGAAAAGGCTTTGAAGGTTTCAAATGCTGTAATTCTTAAGTCTGGCTTGTTAAAGTGGTTACTTGTTCACAGTAGCATTTGCTGCTTTGCTAATGATCTTCTGGTTGGGATGGATCCAGCCTGTGTATCTGATACAGAAGTTTGAAATTTCACAATAAACTGTTTCACTAAGACTTTGGAGGAGGAATGCAAGGGGGGGGGGGGGAGGGGAGGGGGAGGAGAATCAAGAAAAAAAGCAAACCCAAACAATCAGAACTACAGTATCATGAGATGCAGAACATTCATTTTAAAAAAGTGATTTCTAAGTAAAAAAGTACTATAAAATTGATGCCCAAGTTCTTAGCTTATAGCACAGTCAAAATTCCCACTGTAAAGAACCTTCTTTGTAATCTAACAATCACAATGTTTGAAGTTTTTCATGTACCTGTCTTTAAAATGCAGTAAAAGAAGGGGAAATTTCACGTGTTCTTACTGTATACTTGTGTAACATAGGCAAGATAGAGCCTTGTGTGCCCATAAGGCACAGACACCCTAATTAACAGATCCTCAAGCAGACAAAACTGTTTTCAATTAAATTAAAGACTGTATAGTGATTTTCAAAAGTGCCTCAATTCACAGTTCTGTTTGCTTCTGACAAATTATTACTCTAAAGACCTAATCTTCTGTCAATGATTTATGGACATTTTGAATACAATCATTCTGAAAAGAAAAGGGGCTCTGCCACTGGGAAATGTAGAGACATCTAGAAATAACACAACTCTTACTGATTAGTGACATTAATATACTTCTGATATTAAAAATACTAATGCAATGCTAATATCTCCTAATATTAGTATTAGCACAGATGTACCTTCCGTTAATGTAGTTTCATCTCAGCTGAGGCTATGATTAAAAATGGAATATAGTTGTGTTCTTCTAAATTTTTGTCTTAATATTAATGAATAGGAAGGACCACTGAGGAATTGAAGTGTTAGCTTAGTAAATCAGAAAATCTATCCAATAGAGCTTACATTTAGGCAACATAATGATGACTTTTAATTAGATAAAGATGTCATGAAGCTTGGAATGTACATTTTAAGATGGGTCAAGGTTAAAAAATGAAATAATGTGGGTAAAAAAATTAAAAATTATTAATAATAAAAAAATCATATGTCTTGAAAAATAGTTAAGAGTAGTGTATTGTGAACTAGCCAGGGTGAAAATTATTAACAGCTGCATCCAGAATTCATTCTTAGTGGCCTAGATGCCATCCTGTGCATTGGCACAAAGACCATGCACCTGCCATCTGATAAGGTATCCTTATGCATATGCGTCATGCATGAGCACTACATATTTGAGAAAACTTAATTGTATCTACTCCATGAGCACTGCTCAGTGTATATCTCCTTTTCCTAGACCTTTACTGATTTTGTGTTGCAAGACTTTTGGAAAAAAATGTCAGACCCAGCCATGTGTAAGTTTAACTACATCGATTCATGTGATCCAGGCTATCACATCTTTTTCCCTGTAACTCATTTCCCATCTCTGAGCTTCCTGATCTTTTTCACTGTGAAGGTGGCAAAGAATGGGTTGCCCAGAGAAGTTGGGGATCCCCCATCCCTGTAAGTGTTCAAGTCCTCGGGGCTTTGAGCAACCTGCTCTAGTGTAAGGTTGCCTGCCCATGGCACTTGGGTTGTAACTCAATGATTATCTAGGTCTCTTCTTAACCCAAACCATTCTAGGATTTCTCCATGCAGGACACAAAGAAAAGAATATGTATTTCAAAGCTTGCATTTGCAATTCTCAAAGAAGGCAAGAAAATTTCTTTTAATGGTACAAACAAATGATTGCCTTCAGTTCTTGTGATATATACCTCTTTTTGTTTATTATCACCGTAATTTTTTTCAGCATGTAGTTAAATAGCCATCCAAATAATCTGTGGGGAAACAAAAAAGTTACACTTCAAGATACCTGAGAAAAGATTTTCATAAAAGGAGACAGAGAGCACTGAAAAGGTATAGAGAGCTTATATTGGGGTGACAGAACTTTAAATGCCACTGAAAATTAATCAGAATTTAAGGTATTCATTTAAATATTTTTTTTTTTTAAAGAAACATTCAACTAATAAAATCCAACACATAATTCTAGAGAGGAATCAAGCTTGTGACAACCCTATTTTTAGCAAGCTGTGATGTCTTTTATTAAATTTGGTTTTTGTGATTGGTCTGAAGGGAGATAGTAAATATTTTAGAAATTCTATCTATGAGGAGGTTAAACTACGAGTTCACAGATGAAAAACAGTCTGAGGCATTGTCTTATTTCTAGGAAACATAAAAATCTCAATTCCTTCCCCTGTTTCTAGAGGAAGATCCTACATGAGTCTGTTCCTGTCCCTAATGCTCTTCCACTGCAGACACACAGCACTTCAGTTTCTTGTGAATTTTAGGCAGGTGCGTACACTACACAGCTGAGGGAAGAAAGATTGCAACATCACCGAATGCACCACAAAGCCTATCCCTGGCATTTAGGCCGATGGATGTGGCAGAGCAGCTACAGCCAGCTTGCAAAGCATTTGTATCCAGATGGAGTTTTCTATCACTCTCTGAGAGAATTACTGGGCTCCCCTGAAATCCTGTGTGTTATAGTCATAGGGCAATTATTTCCTGCTAGAGTAATAGTGTTATAGAGGAAAAGTGAAATAATGCATTGATTGTTCTGGGTGCTATAAGAGGAGATGGGGTCTCTGAGGCATAAATCCTGCTGAAATACATGTAGAGAAGGAGGATCCAGGGCTAGTGAAATCTTATCTGCATTATCTTTCTTGGAGTCATCCCCACAACCTCAAACTTCAGCCCAACTTTGTCTAGAAGCAGCTGGATATTGCAGTCAAAAAGATAGCCAGGTAGAGAAGGTATATTTGTGAAATAGATGTAATCAAGGAATCAGAGTCAGAAGTGAAAAGGGGACTAAATTTCTGGGAGGAAAAATGTGCACTTCAAGAACCTGTAGCTAAGAAAATGCCAATTTTATAGTCATTACTATTTCTATATCCCAGGTAGCCTAGTTAAATAACATTTTAGAAAGACCAATGAGCTGTCTATGCTACTGTTCAAGATTTTATTCCATGCATGAGGTAAATCATGACAGAAAGCCCTAAGGCAGTCTTTGAAATGAAACCTACATGGGTTATGATGAAGGTAGATGAGAATTGGGCTTTTCACGCATTGTTAACCTTTAAGAGATAACAATTAAGTCCAAAATAGGCTGTGACAGTCATCTGGATGAGTGTCTTATTGTAGGTAGAATGGAAAGATGCTAATACAGGAATAATTTTATCAAAGTGATAAGCTTGGAAAGTTAGAACAGTTGATTTAGAAGGAACCTACAGTGACCATCTGGTCCAATTGGTTAAGTCTAGTCCAACTCCCTTCATCTAGTCTAACTGTCTAGACAAAAGAAGAAGAATGCCAAAAGATGCATTCAGCATACCTTTGAATGGATGGACGATGAACAATATCGCATTTGAGAATGTTGGAAAATAAAAGACCATCATAAAAAAACCACAGCAATGTGGACTTAAAAATATATTAAAGATGTTAGATAAACAGGTGCTTTAAAAGGATATTGATGTGCATATTATTGTTTACTAATTAGAGTATTGCTTCAAGTGTCTTACATGAAACAAATTATTTTAATTCCTTGATTCAAATTTGCAAACATTTTTGAAACCTAAAAATTTGGATTTTTGCCAAAAAAAACCTGAAGCAAAATGCTTCAATTGTCATGAACAGATAATTCAGATATCAATTTCATTTATTTCTCTCTTTGGGAAAATAAATATTTCTCTCTTTCTCTCCCTTACTCAAAAAGCTTCATATCAGCCCATCCATAGCAAAAAAAAAAAAAAAAAAACAAATCACTCAAGAATATTAATTATTTAGCCAATTTCCTTAGTTCATAATAGCACCAAAAATATACCTATGAAATTGTGTTTATACAAATTAAGGAGAAATTTTGCTCTCATTTTCTTGAATGGGATGGATGCATTAACTCTCTTTTAGGATCCAACTGGTCTAGCTTTAAATACACATCTGAAATCAAGCACAGGTGTCACAAAGTGGGGATATTAAACAATTAATTTATGTAAGGGTTTATAAAAATTTTTCCCCCTTGGAGACATATTTAGTTGGTTCTGCACTTTCTTCTTTTTAAATGGAAAGTAATGTGGCTTGTTAATGTCATGTCTGAATTAGGAAGATTTTTTTACTAACAGAAATAGTGTAACATATGAAGAAGAAAGCTTTGAGCTGTTATGAAGGTGAAAAATTATGACAACATAGTATGCAGATTTTCAAATGGCATCCAAAAAGCAGGATCACAAAATCACATAGTTTTACTCTTTCCTTTTTCCACCCATGTTTTCTTAATGGTGATTTAAATGGTTCAGGCTTCTTTACTCAACACCATGTTCTAAGGCAATTAACACTCTAAAAGTAATCTTTCTATATGCATACTTTAGTTAATAATCATTTAATACATTCCTAATTGCAAGGCATGTCATGTCTTAGCCATTTTAGAATACATTTTCTCCTGAAATGACCTTTAGGATGATCTGTGTGTGTGTGTGTACATGCACACACATACATTATTCATGTAGTGAAGCACAGCTCTGCATAGAACACCAGGGATGGCATAGACAGGAGCCCTCCCTACCTGCAGCATTTCTGTGACAGAAAGAACTCCATTTGTAAGGGAAGTATACAAAGTACGAGGTCTTTAAACTATAACCTAATTCAACCTTTGACAAAGGGGGAAGGTTCCTTTGGTTTTTTTCCTTTAAGGTTAAAACTAAGCCTGCCTGTATCTCCAGAAATCTTAGCTGACCCATGCTATTTGTCTTCTTTTAGCATTAGCTTTTTAAAAACATCTTTTATTTCAGTGACACAGCAGACAAGCCTTTAAAGAAGTCTGCTAGTGCTGAAGTTTTGATATTTATAACTCAGTAAAAATAATGTAAACTCATTATGTGAGTAGAAAATCAGTAAGCATAATGTACGTTTCTCAGTTCACAACTTCTGCTTGAATTAAATTACTAACTTAAGAAAATTATAGTAGTGACTTACTATTCTCTGTAAAAGCAAAAGGACATGTTTTCTCCTGGTACAGAGTAAGTTCCCAAATTGCTAGTGTTGAGCCTGTATCTCAGAAAGGTAAGCCTAAATACTTCCAAAAGTGATGAGAGATTACTATTTTTTCTTCCTTCTTTTTTCTGGCTTTTTTCCCCTCTTAGGTTTCTTTACACTTACAGTCTCATGACTGAGCTTTGTAGAGCTGTTTTAAAAGATGCTTTAATTGCTTTAGAATGCAGCAAGTTCAGCTTAAAAAAAAAAAAAAAAATCTGCCAGATGCTCATTACATATCTTGCTACATATTTGTAAAGGTGTAACATCTTTCTCACAGACAGAGACAGGGGAGATCCAACAATGCCAGAGAAAATCTGTATTGCTATTGTGGGTCAGCAAACAGATCTGTACCTAGATTATGTATATGGGAAACCACAAACAGTCCTGAAAGCCTGTTTCTTTTAAAATTTAAAGAAAATAACACTGGAGGTCAGACTAAAAAAATAAAACCACATCCTGTGTTTAAAAACACAAGGAAAACAAAGAAACTACGTGTACATTCCCCTTATTGCTTCATATTTCTTTTGCTTTGTTGTGAATAGCTTCACATGACAGTGAAAAGGAGAAAGAGCATAAAAAGCTTTCAAGTTATTATTCAGAAAACAAAGCAAACACCACTGGCATGAATACACATTGTGATGATTATTCAGTTTTGCAAATGCCAGCTGAGTATAAAAAAATAGTACATTGTAAATGTTTTTCAAGTTTTTATTTTCATAAAGGTTTAAAGATTAAATAAAAAAGCTGTTGCAGTGAACCATGGCCAATGACAAGGTCAGCCAGATCAAGTGGACCAAAAGGTCCATTGATTTGATGCCTTCACAGCCCAAAAGCCTTGAAGTCACAGGGACCACCCAAAAGGCTGTGAAAAATAGGTGGATCCATGCCTTACCATTGGCTGCTGCCCTTCCCTCCCCTTTTTTCTCATATTTGGTTGTCTTTCCAGAGAGTCCGATGTTCCTCAGCAGTTCATTGGCCCCTGGTTACTCCTTCCTGACTACCCCTTCTCCCATTTGCTGTAATTCCTTCTCCCCACCTTGGTAACACCCCCTGGCTGATGTTCCATTGGTTTCTTTGTGTTTTCCACGCCCATTCTGTAGGAGTCTAAAATCCTATGACAGCTCCGTTTTCTTGGCTTCTCGGTGGTTTTCTTGTGTTATTCAGCAAATCCTCTCCCCTCACAAAGAAGTCCCTCTGCTTCTTTCCTGCCTCTTTCCTACACCTTTGCCATCGGTGGGCAAGGCAAACCCAAACAGGAGCTTCGCCTGCCCTCCTGCGCTGTGATTGGCCTCCGTCCTCCCCTTCGGGGCAGGCAGAAGACTGCCCAGTGGTCAGGGCAGTGTCCTAGCACTGAGACAAAAAGCCTTTATATACTTTGATATATCAAGGAGAGAAAAAGGAAAAGTTTATTTTGTTTTTGGAAATTTACCATGGCCAATATAACTTGTTTCAGGTGCTTGAGGTGTGTGAAAAACACGTTTCACTTTCCTGTGAGAATTTAAAAGTTTAATAGACAATCAGATACGCAGAAATAAAGCAAAGAGGTTATGGCTGGGTGCCTCGGCGCTCAGCCAAGAGCACACCTGAGGCCTGGGGTAGTCTCCTTTTTATACAGTTTTTACTCTCTATTCTTTATGCATATTCACACTTTTCCAAGAGCTGTTCTGCATAGCCACTCCTCGGGTCCGCCTTTATAGAGCATGTGCATTTCCCAGCCTTGCAATTTTTTTTCTCTTGATTTCTGGGCTTGGGTTTCTTAATTCCCCAAACAGTGAGGGTTGATAATGGCTTTGGCCTCTTTATTCTTCATGCATAGTGTTGATAACAGTTTTGGGCCTTCTTGTCCTTTACGCAGAGTGTTGATAGTAGCCCTGGGCCTCTTTTGTTCCTCACACAGAGTGTTGATAGTGGCTTTGGGCCCCATTCCCTGTCCACTTGAAGGTTATCTTACCCTTTCAGGTAGTTGAAACTTACTTGCTGAATTCTTGCTAGAAGAAAGAAAACTACATCTACACAGCAAAAGCATTTCTAGCACTATTATTCATCTTATTGCCTGCGAAAAGCCAACAGTACAATATGCATTTATAACAAGGTGGAATTGTTTTTTTCTTTTTTATCCCTCTTTCTTTAAAAAAAGTCTCTTAAAGTTTTTTATCTGAGAATACAAATTAAATTTTATTTTTTTAAATTTTCCTCCAGCGTATATGCTATCAAGAGGCAGAAGTAGCTTGTACATTATCAGATCCAGTTTTCTATTCCGATAATTGACTTAATACATTGCTTGTATGAGGCTGATAATTATAATTTATTAGTCAAGACCTAGGGAAAAAAACAAAACAAAACAAAACAAAACAAAAAAAAAAAACAAAAAACAAAAAAAAACAACAAACAAGAACAAGCATATGAGCACACTGAGAAATTAAGATGATTCATTTTAATTTGTCTATTGAGTAGGACTTATGATTAAATAGTGTTTGATTATTGGCACCTTGACAATATTAGGTTATTCCAAGGATTGGTTTAAGAATTATTATTTTGCATTGGTTTTAAATTGACAAACTTCTGAAGATTCCATTTGTTTTCCCTTTTGCATACACACGTACACTCAAGTGAACTTAGATGAAAGCTGAAGTTGAAATTAGCAGTGGCCTAAGGGCATTACTGTAATTACTAGTCTGCTTAAAATATATCAGTATCATGTCTAATGTAATAAAAGTAGTCACTGCTGTAGCATAGTTAAGAACAAGAGACTGCAAAAGGCTGTCAGATTCTGTTAGCTGAAATCAGAGCTAAGCTAAATGCATTATCTGTGTGATTATGGCCACTGTCCTTACCTGGAAATCATCTTCAAAAAGAGTCCCTGTGATAAGTCTGACTGTTTTTTACACTTTTTGTTTTGGTTTGGTTTTTTTGTTTGTTTGCTTGATTGTTTCTAGAGATTGCTGGGGGGTTTTTTCCCAAAATTAAAATAACATGATGAATAACGGTAAAGCAAACAAAAATCAAGATGTTAGGTTGCGCAAAACCAGAAAATTTATCTGTTAGAATGTATTATAGAAATGGGATTCATAGTTCATAAATTTATTAAGAATTTCCAAGTTAAAGGGATTTCTTTCTCTACATTAAGAAGAGCCTGACAGAACAAGTTAGACAAACTTTAAAATGGAATGTGAAAAAAGTGCATCACAGTTTTGGTACTTGATGTCCTGAGATCATGAACTGATGTCCAGGCATTCAGATCTTTTCATGGACAGACAAATGCACATGCAAAGTCTGCTGCTGTGGTTAGGAACAGGATGCTAGAGCCTAAATCAGGTCCCCACAGTTCTTTCCAACAGGTGAGACATATGGTCAAAAACAAGGCCAGGGTGGCAAAAACACCAGTCTGGAGAATTGCAGGTGTTTTTTTAGAAGTGGGTAGGATACACAAAATATGTTGAGCAGAGCAACATCCTGCCAGAAGCCAAAATCAACAAATAGATTTGCTCTGTAATTAGGAAATGGTGCACGCTGTCATTCGCGCTTGCAGTGCAGTCGTCCGTCCCCTGGAGAGCTGAGTGTAGCCAGGTGGCTGTTTCCAGGCTTTGCTGATTGACAGCATGTGTGGCAGCATTGATGAGTCTCTTAAGTAATGTCTATTTTGGTTGTCTGAGATTGAAAGGCTCCAAGCCACAGAATATTTTAACTAGTCAGCTTGGTATTTTTATGGCTTCAGGGGTTCTGGTTTGTCTTTTTTGTTTGTTCGTTTGTTTCTGTTTTTATTATGGAAAAACATTTTTGTGTCTAAATAAAGCTGCCTTTGCAACTGGCATGTAAAAAGCCCTGAAAGGTACCAACATAGAAGTAAAACATTTTCTTCCACTCAATTATTGCACAAGGGACACATTTAGTTCTGGATGTTCAACAGCTCCAAAGAGAAAATACATCTGGGTTCAATTCATAAAAGCCTAGGGCAACTAAACCAGCCTTCTAAAATGACATTGAAGGAGGAGGAGGAGGTGATCGTCTCTATGACCACAACGAAAACTCATCCATCCTGTAGAGATGAACAAAAAGATACAGGTTTGTTTTGTTTTTTAAATCAAGTAATTAAGGAATATTTATGGCAGGAAAAAAAAAAAAAAAAAAACAAACCAAAAAAACCCAAGAGGGAATTACTCTGGTAGGTTGCTTTTCTAAGAGTTGTGTGTTTGTCTCCAGTCTTCCTTATTGCATTTATAGAGAGAAATATATGTTGAAGACTACCCTGAGGAAAAGGCCTGGAAACTATAAAGTGTTTTAACTACAGGACATTGTTAGACCTTACGAACTGTCCAGACCACCACTTGGGTGAATTCCTTCACTCCACAATAGTCTACTATTCTCCTTCTTTTACTAATTTTTGTAAAAACACTTTCATATTCCACACTTTTCTGAGACATGTTGGGGAATAATGTTTCTTTGACATCAGTGATCGGGGTTGGTCAATATTTCTGTGTTAGCAGCAGAAAAAAATTTTGTCATTGTTTCTTAATTCCTTTAACTGCAGCTTTCTTTCTTGATATTAAACTTTTTGCTCAATATAAACCATAATATTTTTTTTTAAAAAAGGACAAGACTATATATAGTCCATTGGTTAAGTAACATACAATCAGTAAGATAAATTCCCCCATAACCATTGTTAACCTTTTGCATTTACATGTTTTTAATGTAACATAATGACAAAGCATTTAAGAGCATAAAACAGATCTGTATAGCTTTAAATACTGTTAATCCTTAATTTATTTATTTTCATTTATTTGTCCCTAATTTATTTATTTATTCATCTGGTTTCCAGTCATATTTTACTTTTTTGCTCTTTGCTTTTCCTCCTTTTTTTTGGTTATGATTTCTCCTGCCAGATCAACTTAATGCATAATTTTTTTTTTTCTAAAAATAAAATCTGATTTTTTTTCTGTCAAATCCGTCCATACAACTATCAAATACACTGAAAAATTAAAATATATTTAAAATGTTTTCTGATACTTGCTCTTAATAAAAAGCATGTAGTGAAATGCATAACTTTTACAAAAAAAAAAAAAAAAAAAAAAAACAAAGCTGGGAAAATTCACTCCCTCTTCTCCTGCATAGTATGTCCCCATATTCTCAAGGAGTACAGGACAGTAGAGTGACTTTCAAAGACACATTACCTGAGATATGAACATCTTAATAAAAGCATGAAGGAGGGAAGGACAGAAAGTCGCTGTGTTAAGTTCTCCAAAGGAATGAGTTAGAGCTTGCATCTCATGCCCTTATTTTGCACTGGAGTGAAATACCTGGAGATTAAGAAGTTGTAATTTGCAGTTATTCTTTCTCTTTGATCTACCATGTTGAATTCAAGGGAAGAATGTGCCAATATAACATTTCTAAGCCATACTGCTGAGGCTGTCAGGCACTAAAATGGAATTATCTAGTACAAAACAGATGTTCTATCTCCTTAAGTATTTACTGTTTACTTTCATAAACAGGTAAAAAAAAGCTGACAAAAAAGTCTCAAACATAAAAAGAGGAAGAGAAAGAAAAAAGCATTCAGAAAAGAAAGAGTTATAACTGTAAGCAACACTGACTAAAAGAAAATGAGAAGCACTAAAAACCCAGCTAACAAAAATACTAAAATTATTGATAAATATTTAACAAAGTAGAATACTTGTTTAGCTATTTATTGTTCTATTTATGAAAAACTTAAAAATACAAAGCACACAGGTATTCTTCTCTCACTGGGAATTCAATATGCAAAAGATGAATGAGATTAAGGTTAAGTTCAAATCATCTAAAGTGCATAAACGGGTAGTTCTAAACCCAGATTCCCTAAAGATCTCTAAACTGGGGTTCTTGTTTGATTATACAATTCACAGAAAAAAATAGGATAGCATGAAAAGAGCTTCATTTCAGAATACTTTTGATACTGACTTACAATACTGAAGTTTAATGGCTTTTATGACATTTAGCAAAATGTCTACTTGAAAAACAACACACAAACTTGTTTTTGCTCACTCACCTAGGAATATACAAATCTCACGGGAGAGCAAGGACACTTGTTAAGGACAACTGAATCTCTAAGACTGAAAGACCCAGATGATTCCTCCCTCCTGTCTCCCTAGAAGCAATACTACTGATTTTCCCTGTCCTGGTGAGATTCCATTCCCCAAAAAGCCCCTATGGGCCCCTTGAAGATCAGCCAACTCTTGCATGCCTCTGCCCGAATTGTGACATGCCAATGTCTCACAGCACTATTTGTAACTTCTGCTGGTTTCTGTCTCTGGTTTTGGGCATCTTCAGTCTTTTCTCAGACCTGCTCAGCAATTTCTCACCATTTCTTCTGTCAGGTGCACCTTGGGCTTCTGCCTGCAACTTTAGCAAACAGTGTAAAATACTGGGGAAAAACATCTAATTACTTACCTTTGTAGAATAACTTAATGTTCACACCTCTCCTCTTAGTCCAGCAAGCAAGAGACCCAAACTGAACTCCAAATGTAACTAACGGGTAGCAGAAACTGAATTCTCCTGTCTTTCTGGAAAGCACCTTAACTAAGAGGTGATTGTGACCAAAAGGTAGAGGAAATGTTCTTTGATGTTCCTCTCTGGGCATTTTTATGCTGTCTAGTAAATAGTTACAGGTTTACCAGCTCTGGCAGGGAACAAGAAAGCACATTACTCAGTAGTTTCAGCAACTGAGAAATCTCAGACTTTGATTTAGTTGTTTGGTTCGGGGTGTTTATTGTTGTTTTGTTTGATTGTCTGTTTGTTAGTGTTTTTTTTTTTTGTTGTTTTGTTTTGTTGTTTTTTTTTTTCAGTGGGGGAGAGGGTAAAATACAGAATTAGGAAGGAATAAAGCCCAGCAATCTCATCCCCAGTCTGGTGTGAGTTTATTGGAAAACCAAAGACTGTATTTCTTGCATACTTTAGTAGTCATTTTGTCTGTGCTTCTTTTACTTAGTTCTATTACTCCAAACCCTTGACTTCTTAACTACATAGTAAAGAACTTTTCCCTTCACAATGAAGCAACTTCAGAAGGCTATGTAGTTCACTTCTGAATTTCAAGCTTAGCTTTGATTTGGTTACCAAAGTGTTTTTGGAAATTAGAGCTCAGAAAATTTGAATCTCCTTGGTAATGAAAAGCAGTAATTTGCCTGACAAATATTTTATCCATTAGGCAGTAACAGAAAGGGAGACTAAGCCCAGGTGTGTAGGAAAGAAACCAACCACATCATATTTTAGTGGAGTTCAAATATTTAGGCAAATAGCAGGAATTCATTGACAATTGTTACAACAATGAGGTTCTTGGATGGGATGGATAAGATGCAGAGTCTGTTTAGGATTATGCCAAAATATCAATGACAGCACATTCATCTTCATCAAGACTCAGAGCATCACTTCCAAGCAGCTCTAGGAGTGCTTGAAAACTGTTACATTAATAAAAAGTGTGAGAAGGATCAGGATCTGAATCAGGAATTTAGGTCATAGTAATAGACCTAGTTTTTTCCATTCCACCTAAGCCTTACTTCAGAGCTCTAAGATATTATCTGGAACTTGTCATTAGGATATTGTAAATGTTTTTGAACTTTTCTAATCTGCAAGTTTTTCTCTTTTAAATAACCCACTGAATTTACTAAGGTATAAATTTGAGATATAAATACCAGATCTAATTTATATTACAAAATTAATTGATCATATTTGTTTCAAATTTTGTTTCTTTTGTGGCAAAAGTAACATCAGAGTTTAATAAATACATTGTATAAAAAAAAATTTCCTTTGCCTGGAGGAATAGAAACAGTAAAAAAGGAATTAAAAAACCAAGTAACAATTTATATTTTACAAGTCTCTTCTAATTTTAGATTAAAAATTCCAGAACAACAATAAACCACATTTTTTCCTTACTTGATGGAGGGAACTGGAAATAATATGCTCAGGATCTCTTACATTAATAACAAAGGAAATCAAATAAAAATGTGACACTAAGAATGAAGGCAAGTACATCAATCTCATAGAAACATACATTCCAGATTGTATAAAATATTCTAAAATACTATATTAAAATTCTTTATTCTTGCTCCACAAGCAAAAGGAAAGAAAAACTGAAACTGGTAAATCTTATAAACTCCTACTGAAAATAGTTAATTTCAGTAAATATTACCACATCAGTTTTATAGCTTTTTATCCATTATTTTATTTAAAAAATTATTTTCCCAAATGAAGGTTTAATTTTGCTTTTCCAAGTTAAGCTGTCTATGAGGTATCTTCAATGGTTGTTATATGACACTGCACCCTGAAAATACCAACTTAAGCCTTTTGTCATTTCCACCTTACACTAAGCATTTTATTCAGTTGATTTGCACTACCTTTAGCTATGTTGTGAATTAAAGTTACAAATATATTCTTTTTCCAACTAAAACAGTTTTCTGAACCAATGCAGGAGCTATTAAGGGAGACAAACAAGTGGAGGATGTGCAGAGGGACAGAGGCAGGTGCTGTGATCTTGCATTGACACCGAATTCCTCATAACATCTATGCATGTGCTAAGTTTTTTGTGTAGACTGCTTTTATAGCAGATAGATAGAAATAAATTTAGTCTGAAAGTTTGACACTAAACTTTCAGAAACCAGGACTTTTTACATTCTTCTTGTAGTGATATGTGATAATATTTTAGATATTTTAATTGGACATATAAAGCACAGAGATTGCTGAGCTAAAAATAGCTAACTCGTTAGAATCAGAGGCTAGAAACAGAAAAGGAACATGCAGAGCTAAGAATGAACTGTTCTGAAGCACAGTGATCAAATTCTTGTGTGCCACTTTCCTAAGACCAGGTCTCTTTTAGCCATTGTTTTGTCCGATATCAGCAGGAGAATACCGTGGTTTCATCTTCAGAGTTCTGGAGGAAAATCAGTATTTTTAAGCTTGCCCATCAAAAAACATTACTGGTGTAAAGAGTCATATTTCTCCTGCTCTGTTGCATTCACCACAAATGATATTCCATTAAATGAATAGTACAGAAACATATACTATCCTTTAAAACCATGATTCTAGTATCTAAGACATGTTCTACTATATGCAGTACAGTTTTTATCTTGATTATAGAAGGATAAATGATCTTGGTCCCCAAACTTTTTCTTCTATTGTAAAATTGAGCTTTATCTTTTTCTATTTCAGAATGCTTTCTATTGCATATTATATTTCATTTTGAATGATAGAAAGGATTTGATAACCTTTCTATTATGGTTTTCAGATGTTTAAGTCATTGTTAAACTGGAACTGAATGGGCACAGGGGAGAGCCATTAGGATGGTCCAGAGCAGGAGTACTGGTCCTCTGAGGAGAGATTGAGGCACCAAGGATTTTTCAGCCTGAAGAAGAGGCCTAAGAGCAGCACACTTAGCTTATGTGGAGGTCAGCAAGGACACAGAACCAGGCTTTTCACAGCAGTGGGTGGCTGGAGGGCAGGAGAACATACACTAATTAAACAAGGGAAATTCAAAGAGATTTTCCTTTCCTTTGTGGACAGTCAAGTAATGGGATAGATTGCACAGGTAGGATGTACTCTTTCAGTCCTCACTTTTTCTGAAGATCTAACTGGACACAACCTTAGGCATCCTTATTTTATGTCAGACTTGGTCATGCTCTGAGCTGCACATTGGACCAGAGCCTTCCCAAGGTCCTGCCCACCTGAATTATCTTATATCTCTATGAGCATATGTTTACCTTAATAGATTGGAAAAAAATTATTTTACTGTTTCTTCCAATTTGTGCACACAGTGACTTGAAAATAACATAGGAACTTCCACAATAAGATAAATTGGTCCTCATGGGTAATGTTTTTTGGTTTTCTTGTTACTAATTTTTTTCAGTCAAATATTAGTACTTCCTTCAAAGTGTCAAGCAGTATTTATACTTATTATACATACTTAGTATATTTATAAATATTTTTAAAGTAAGTATTTAAATGTTAAATGCATTAGTAAATAACTTTAATTTTAATTAAAATGTCTGTATCATCTTTTTTTTTTTTTTCCCCCATCCTCACTTTTTGTTTTAATACATGATCAGTTCTGACCCACTTCTGGGCTTATACACTGATTTTCTGTGCTGTTCAAAACTGCAATAAAATAAACGGCATTTCCTCTGAAGCATGAAGCTCTGCAGAAAATGTACTCTTGGGAAATGGGTGTCCTCAGTATTGCATGAAGTCAAAGGAAAGAGGTCACCCTTGGTCCAAAGAATTTCTTTCTTAATACATCACAGGAGACCTACAGATAGAAAAAGCTAGAATTCAGGGAAAATGCACTGTTATTTTCACCAGTAGTGACCTTTGGCTAGGTATCTTTGAGCCTATGTATCTGGAGGTTTTTTTGGAAGTCTTGAGTTTTCTCTCTCTAAGAGTTGTCTTTGATTCTGTCTGATTTCTCTTTTTTTAATTTTTTTTTCAGACAACACACGTTTAGATGGAATTTCCTGTAATTCAGTTTGTGCCCATATTCTCTTATTCTCTTACTGAGAATAAGAGCACAGCCTGTCTCTGTTTTCTTTACACTCTTCTGTTTTCTTTACACTCTTCTGTCAGGTATTTATCAGTATTGCTGAGGTCCTCCTGAGCCTTCTGTCCTCCAGGCTGAACAGATCCCTGCAGTGGGGAGGAATTCTCATGCACAGCAGCCACATTCCATGTAAGTGGTGGTTCATAGCACACTACAAACATCAAGCAGGAGGTGGTCCAGGTGCTGGAGCATAGATTCCTCTGTAGCCCTCAGAGAAAATAATCGTAAAGCAAGTGTTATGAATGGATGATGTAAGTTTGAATCAGCTCCTGTCTTTTGCCCAGGCCTCTGGCAACAGGCAGTAGCTGTATTGAGGTGACCAGCACCTCAAGATTCAATCTCATTCACAAGTTCTTCAATAATGGCTGATTCGGTCTATTATGAAATGGATTATTTATTTATAGCCACAAAACTAACAGACATAACTTAAAACAGACTGTTACTACATGGGGATAAAGTGAAAAGGGAATACTAGTACTATACATGCATAGTTAATGATACCATTAAATTTACATTTAGCTATGAAATAATATAACTTAGGATTCTGTTTTTCTTACATTCCAATCTTGATGGAGTACATATCGAAAAATCCTATCTCTCAATTCCTGGGGAAAGGGACCAGGAGTTGGTCCAAAGATCCAGGGAGAAATCATCTCACACCTTTCCAAGGAGTGTGTAAGAGACTTCTGCTTGTGTGATAATTGTGTGGGTTTTTATAGAAATAAAAAAACATGCCTTTTGGTCAAGAATATTTCTTTCATCTCTTCCCAAATTTGCTTTTCAGACTAAGATGTTGATTCTCAGATGGGGGCCTGAGCCCTTTTGGTGCCAGAGATAGCCCATCCTGGGCCTGTGACCCCCCGAGTTCTCTCTTGCATGAGGGGGTCAACATGTCCTGCCACAGCAGGTTATCCCAATTCTGCCTAAGAAAGACTGCAGTGAAGTAGATACCCACCCTACTGACCAAGAGGGAATTCACACCAAAGTGAGTGGAGAACACTTGAAGGGAACTGCAGTCCATGAAGAGTCTGCACTGGAGCAGACTGCTGGCAGGAATGGAGGCCTATGAGCAACCCATGCTGGAAAAGTCTTTTCCCAAATGACTGCAGTCCATTTGACAACTAATGCTGGAGCAATTCTGGAAGCAAAGTGCTGTGGGAAGGAGTTGCATTGGAGCAGTTCTTGAAGGACTGTATCCCACAGGAGGCACTTCATGTTGGAGCAGGGGATGAGTGTGAGGAAAGAGTGTCAGAAACAAAGGGTTATGAGCTGACCCTAACCCTCATACCCCATGCTACTGTACTGTTTGGGAGAGGGGAAGGATGTAGAAGAGCTGAGAATAAAGCTCAACATGGAAGAAGAGTGAGTTGAAATAAAAGTGGGTTGATTTTGTGTTTTATTTGTTCCTATCCTGACCTGTTATTAGCTAGCAATAAATTAATTTCCTCAAGTCAAGTCTGTTTTGTCCATGATGTTAACTGGTGGGTGAGCTCCTTACACTTATCTTGTCCCAGAAGTTATTACATTTTAATTTTTCCCCCTATGCTCTTGATAAATTCAACTCATCACACAAATCTATGAGAATTTTAAGTTAGCAGAAACACAGAGATTTCATTTTGGACAGGATTAAACTGATCTATAAAAGAGACATGCATGTATAACTCTGAGCAATATTAAGCTGAGGCAGAATAAAACCAGAACCAGATGGAAAGAATCCTGAGGAGCCCCAGCTCAAAGCTGAAACAAATGACTAAGATTTTATTAAGAGAAGGAGAAATTTTATGCAACTTACAGTTGGAGTGCATTTTATCTTCAAAAACAATCCAAATTTAAAAAATACTGCAGATAAACATCTCTTGTGCTGGACTTCTGAGGCCCATTTGAGATGTTTGTAATCTGCCAAAATTAACTTTAAAGGCATCAAGGCTTGGAACAAATGAAAAATATTCTCCACCATTTTTTATTTGACATTTATAGATTAGTAAGTGGGAGACTGGTACTTGAGAGAAATACCTATTTGCTCAAGATCTTCTTCATAACAAACATTTCCTTTAATGGAACAAAAAGGGACTTGAAGATGTGGTCCGAAGTTGAATTAAACATCCGCTTTCTCTTGAAATATATGTTTTAAAAAGTCTTTTTTATTTTTTACTTTAAATTTCCTCCTTCAAAAGGAATAGAACAAGAAATTCCCTATGGATGTATATAATCTACTTAAAAGATTGAGTAAGAGTGTACTCTTAGTCTGAGATTTAAAACACAGGATTTATTAAAGCATAATTATTATTTATGAGTGTCTTACAAAAAGAGTAATAGTAGTTACTTTTATAATTGTCTACACTGAAGTTTTAGTCCTAGTAATTTCTCCATATTTAAATTCATAGCATCCTGTGTCTTAAGTTATGTTTGCAAAGCTAAATAAAATGGAGAAAATTATTAGAGAGAAAATTTTACAAATATTTGGCATAAGTTTCAATTAATTTTTCCTTGTTCTCCTTTCCTTATTATTTCAGTTACTTTGTGTAGAGGAACAACCATCCTTAATGAGCACATTTCTCAGCATTTGTACTAGAAATGTTTATGTACTTTTTCAGAAAGACCTCAGTCTGTATGGTTCATTGTAGCAGAAATATCTAAGCTATAATTACAATCAAAGTATACCTCCAATTTAAACTCTTTCTTTTAAAAAGTTTTTTAATTTAATATCCATTTATTTTAGAATTTTGCACTAATCTTTAATTGTGAGATTATTGTTCAGGTTATCTCTGAAGCTTTATAGTTGAATTTACAATATGTTAGATCTTTTTTTAAAAAAGTTGCGTAATTTCCCCCTGACATTTTTTTTTTCCCTAAAGAACAGAGAATTCAACTAGATGACTTTTCATTTAGACAAGGAAGACGTGTAGAATTAATATTCACATCTCAGCAGGAAGCAGAAATGTTGCCAGTGAAATAAGATGGGGTAATGATCAGCTTAAATACATAAATGGATGGAAGTTTAGGGTATCTGTATTGTATTTAATCATTTGGCTCTGAAATAACACTTAAAGCTTACACTGAATACCTAGATATTATTACAAGCTCTTCGCTTATTTTTCTTACTTCTGTTCTGTAGACTGATCCTTTGTTTCTGTGTCTTAATTTGGTGTTATAAATTATCTTAGGTCAAAATTAATATAAAAAAAAAGTTTTATTCCAAAATATGGTGTGTATGTGATATAATCATTGTTTCGATTTTTATAAGGGCATTAAAAAAGGAATTATCTTTCTGTAAAGATAAATTTTTCAGGAGTTTACATTTAAAAATAGCAACAAAAACATTCACTGCCTTCTTTTAGATTGCAGGATCAGCTCAGTTACCATTGTACCCTGTCAGTCTATTTATTGTTCAGTAAGAAAAGGAAAAGCACTGATGGGAACCGACATTAAATTAGAAAGGGAACAGATATGGTGAAGATGCTGACAAACACCAGCATATAGAGAATAAATAAATACTTAATGAACCAAATCTGCCACCTCCAATTACTGCCCTTTCTTTCTTGACCCTGCATCTTCACAGATTCCCATGGGGTCAGGCTCTTACAAGAAGAGAAACAACAAGTAACACCAATTGCCTGATATTGAAATATATTTGAGGGGTTGTTTAATTATCAGAGCAGCTAAAAATAGTTTGAAACCTTAAAACTTAAAAAGTTCACTGAAATAAAGCTAGGCTGTGTTCTACGATGGGCTACCAAGGACTGGATGGATGCAACAGCACTGCAGCAATATGATTGCCCACAGCTTTTGTAAGAAAGGTACACAAAGAGTTTGTCACAAACTTTTCTCCTTGTAGTTAACCAGGTGGAGAAGAACTTTGTGGTTACAGTATAGGACTAAGGTTAAAATTTATGAATGCCTTAAAAAGACACTAATACAAATTTCTTACGACATGTCCATGTCTTGTACATTCTGCGTGGGTGAGTCCAAGCAAGCTGTGAACTGTTATTATGGAGTTTAGCAGCTTTCATTCAGGAGATTTTCTCTAACCTTCCTAGTTTCTGAGAAGACTCACCTGCTTTAAATTGCAAGCAAAAAAATCTTTCCAAAGAGTCTACACCATTTAACTGCTTGTGTCAAACATGCCTGCTTTACTGTTCAGACTATAGAAAAGCGCAAAGCTGACAAAAAGAAATCTATGCTCCTAAACCTCTTGACAAATGTATCAATTCAAGACCCCTAACAGAGAAAATTTCTCAAGTGCCTGGATATATCTCATTATTGAAGCTACATCAATGTCAGGTTACAAATGAAAAAAATAAGTCACAAAAATGAGGAACAAATTTTGGCAACTCATAGTCGGTATTAAGGGGAAATTTGAGGATGCTGAAGTAATCTGAAGGGTAAAGAGGTAATTTGTGCTCTTTCTCTAGAATGTACGAATATTTCATAAGGAAATAACTCCTCTGGAGTGAAAAGAGAAATATTTATTTATGTAAACCTGAGGAATATTTCAGACTTTCAGTCCTGGCTTCAAAAGTATGTGACTGAAGACCTGAATATGCAGAGTTTCAGACAGGTACACAGTTTCCTTTGGCCTTTTAGATTTAAAGATATTTATGCCCCTGTTTCAGTTAACAAGATATTTGTCCTCATCCTCATTTCTAGGTACCTCATTCAAACCACTCTCTGCACAAGAAAATGCAGTGAAAACTGATTTTCACAAAATGTTTGGACCATCTGTTTTTATGCATAAAGACTACTTGAATAAAGTGTATAAAAGACTTTGGAAATGTTAAAAACATCTTAAAGTAATAAGAAGGCAAGAACTGCAATTTCTAAAAAAAATCATAAATTTTAAATTACTGTAAACCCTGATGTTGCTATGTATATATCACAAACAAAACTGGAAAACTTGGGGAAAAGTGTCATATGTGAGAAAAATAAGGACTAATATATAAGTACATGATTAAAATACTGCTACATACATTGCGTAGAGTTTGACTTGTACTATGACAGATCTGATATAAATGTATGACAAAGATGGGGTTTTTTTGCATCATGCACCTCTGTTAAACATCCTTTCTGTACAAAATCTCAGTTTTTTGCAGAAATGTTGACAATGGCAAAGGTTCTGAAGCATTTTTTTTTCGTAGTCATAGACAAAATGATACCGTGCTCTCATTTTGATCTAGTACTATATTGTACCCTCATTCAGAAGGGACACAGTGTAAAGTCTCATAGAAGCCATTGACAAAGTTAATACTTTAAAAAAATAACTTTGAGATACTGACTGTGGTCTTGTATATTAGTGCACTCATACATATTTGTGAAAATTCTTTAACCTATGTCTTTTTTTTTTTGAGGCTTTGTTATGTCTCTGAATCAGCTGAGTGTTGTGCAGGAAACATCTCCATCCACATATTTGCATATGGCTGAATTCACTGTTGACATTCAATAATTATAATGAGCTGTCAGAAACTGTTTATACAGGAAGGGTATGACTGATTTTCTTCGTTTGCATCTTTTCGTTACAGGCTCTCAGTGAAGAGAAGAAATCTGACTGCTTGGTTGGTTGCCCAACTGATTTGCTCTGGGGTACACTAAGAAATAGATCAAAGCTTTTTTTGTAGTGCAGGCAAAATTTGGTTTTGAGGTGACAGCAAAATTAATTTAAGGATAAACTGGGATCTATTAGTACTTTGAAAAGTTGATGATAGAAGGGAGAAGTTTGCCAAAGTCTAGAGCTGTTTATTAGTAGGTCATGAAGGAAAAAGGGAGTCTAAAATTTAGAAGAATTTCTGGGTATGAAGGTGCAACTAGAGGGCTAGGAACAATTGACATGCTTCCACAGTCCTGTAGCTAGCTGGAAGAAATCTCTTTTACTCCCCCTCGTTAGACTTTTTAAAATCACTTTCCTACCTTCTTTCTTCTTTCCTGGGTTTATAAAGAAGAGCTACTCAGTTCTCCTGTGCTCCCTGCTAGTTGGGCTGATGATCCTCATCCATAACACAGACAACCCTTTCTCTCATAATTATATCTCATTTCCCCATGACTGTTCCCACCCATTTCCCTATGAGTTGCCTTCACTCAGGACACCTGCTTTGTCTGCAGCAGCCCCAGCACAGCCACCTGTGGCTGGGCAGCAAGAAAGGGAACAACAGTGTGAGTGGCACAGTGGAGGCTGGGCTGAGAGGAAGACCTAGGGAAAGGAGAGCTTGCTCTGTTTCTCCCCAGGGCTTGTAGGGATGGAAGAGGTGCAATAAGCCACACCACATGCCGTCCGCTTTCTCCTAAAGAGAAAAAGAAAGGAAATCTCTCAGAGGACATAGTGGTCACATGGGTAGTCTGTCTCTTACAGGGAATAGGAAAAATGAGCACTTTGCTGTTCTGTATGACTTTTAGAATTATCTTTTTGCAAATCCTTTAATGACATGTAATACTGAGCTTTTCTATTAGACATGCGTGAAAAATCATAGAGTTGTGATGCAAGGAAATAATTAAGTCTTGTTTGAATACATTCAAATATTCTATGCATGTTCAGTTTCATTTCTACAATAGAGTACTTGCAAAGTAAGGTTGAGCTTTGAAAGTAGTCAGTGCCATTTAGAGTGTATTGCATTGAAGTAAGTGAAGAATTAGACAATTAAGATACTAGGTTGCCTAATCAGTATTTCAGAGTTGTGTCACTGGAGCTATATAAAGGTAAAAGGTATCTTCCTCCATGTCATTACTAAAATACAGGTCATTTTTTTCTTCCTCCATACATATTTTTTTTGTGCTGTGTTTGTACTGAGAAAACATAATTTAATTGGCATTATACCTATTTTTAATGGAGTTTTGCCTAATAGCAATTATCTGTGTATAGAAGCATAAAAGCAATGCTTATAATTAGGCTTTCCTAATATTTTTCATCATTAATGATACTTACCACTGAATACAAGATGAAATTGAGGCTTAAGAGAGGAGTTTGGGAAAAGGAAAACCCATGAAGGAGCATTCATTGCAAAGTCATCACCTCTGTGGACTGCAAATTATTCAGAAGCAAGCAGGTATTCCAGCAAAGTACCATTGTAATTCTTATTCATTATTATTTCTTTTATATTAGCTACCATAAGAGGTAGGGAAATAGTTTAGATGGATCTTACTCCTAACCTAGCGGGATTGTTATTTTATGTTCTGTCTTTATTTTATGGATGGTTTTTATGTGTGCACATACTTGTTTTTCTAGGAGGGAGGAATAGAGACAGTGTTTACAGCAAACCTCTAAAGCTTTGTATCCCCTAGGGTAAAGAAGTACTTTTTTCTTTGTCTCCTTTGTCAGATACTATGTAAAATTCCTGGGGTTTTTTTTGTTTTTTTTTTTTTTTTTCTTTCTTGCACATACCAATATTTTGGGTTTATATCCATAAAATAAAGTCATCCAATAGTAATCTGAAATAGCAGAAAGCTAGGGCATCTCAGATTTGCAAAATTGTATGCTTAATTATCCTTGTCCTTAGTTATACGATAACATTTTTATTATATGATGACTGTTTTCCCAGTCAGTTGCAGACATGCCATCACTAGTGCCTCAATACCTAAATAGCTGTATGACATAATTTGGGTGATTCACAGTATTGTAGGCAGTAGGCTACCTGTTGGAAGCTTTCCTCAATGACTGTTGAAGAGACAGGCTCCCCCAGGATGCTTTGCTAGGTCAGTCTGGTGCATGTGGTAAGATAACCCAGAAGACTTATTTTACTTATTCCATTTAAATACCTGACCAAGCCACCTAAGTTAATTGCCATGGCTTCCTTGGTTCTCTTTGTAGTCAGTAACAGTGCAGGACTAAAGTCTTCTCACTATAGCCCCTAAAATTAGGTAAAACGTGTTTGAATTTGTATTTGCACTTGAGTACATGCTGCTGAATTAGCTTGTACAAGTCCTTCTTCCCAGTTCTTGTCTGACTGTGTACTAAAAGCACAGCATACTTTCCAATTGGTTTTCCCTATATGGGATCTGTACTGAAATTAAATGTCAAAATAATTAATAAGGTTCATATTGAGAAAAAGAAAATGCCTGGTATGATGTCTTAGAAAAATGTGAAGATTTAGATGTATGAAGAAGACACTAAGAATAGCCAAAACAACTTCTTCCCACACCTGAAAAGGAGGATCGTTGCTGGATAAGCAGGCAAAGACAGGGAAATCTAGCTAATAGTAAAAGCAGTCTTTCCTCAGAAATTTTGCAATTTCCTTAACACATACACAATACATATACAGATATAAATATAGATAGATAATTTACAGATAGATATATATACAGATATATATATATATGGATACACATATATACATATATTTATACATATAAACATAAGAGTTTAGGATTGGAGACCACCAGTAAGAGGTACATAATGCAGCATCTGGAGAACAAAAAATGTAAGTCAATCATAATCCGTTTTCTTAAGTTTTCATAAGTTTAGTGCAAATGAAAGAACAGTTAGACCTTTTCATGCTCCTCATTAGAAAGGATGAACTTAGGTATGACATGTTCCTATTCCCCTGCACATTTATTAGCATTTGCAAACACATTCTCAGCACGAAGCTACAATAAGCATACAGAGTGATGATTCATGCTCCCTTCCTGTCCCTGAGATTTTCTCCTGTCAGCTGCTCTGTTTAGCCACAGTAATCTCCTGCATGACAAGCTGGGTCAGATGGAATGGCAGCATTGTTCCACTAGCTTTAGCTTATCTCAGCTAACATTCTTTCCAAAAGTTTAGTTCAGTTTAATCGAGTTAACTCAATTCATCCTCGGTGGGAAACTCAGAGTTTCCAAACGCATTTTCTCTAGATGTACATTTTTGTATTTCTCTTTAGGTATTAGCTTTTACTTCAGAAAAAGCATAAAGGTACAGAATTATGCTACATGACAATATATAAAAAAATTGACAAATGAAAAAAAAAAAAAAAAACTTCAGATATTTCAGAAGAAGGACTGCAGAAGTGTGAAAGCACATGACACCACTGAATTTTAGTTCATAGACTCAGAGAGCAGTTGAAGTTGGAAGGGACCTCTGGAGATCATCTGGTTCAAATGCTCTGCTTCAGGACAGCCACCTATAGCCAGTTGCCCAGGACCATATTGAGACAGCTTTTGAATATTTCCAAGGATGGAAACATCAGAGCCTTCTTGGGCATTCTGCTTCAGTGCTTAGTCACCCTCACAGTAAGAAAAGTTCTGATGTTCAGAGGGGGCAGCCCAGAATGAGACACAGGGTGTGACCTCAGCAGTGCAGGGCAGGGGGAAAGGATCACTGCTCCCACTGAACCTGATGGTGAAATTACTTCTAATGCAGCACAGATACCATTAACCTTCTGCACCATAAAGGCACATTGCTGGCTTATGGACAATGTGCCAGTCAGTCCCCAGCATACACTGATAAAATTGTTAAATTTTAGTTGCTAAAAATCAATATATATATTTTGAAATATTCTGCAGTTGTTTACATAAATGTCTTCAGTGTTATTATACATTAACTTTTGAAATCCTTTTTAAACACATGATTGCAAAATCCAATTAATTTAGTAGAGCCATTAAAATCATTCTAAGACAATGATGTTACGAGCTTTTGATGCACTTAGAGAATCTGTTGAAGGTGTGTCCCTTACTGGAAGCATATCCTTTTATACACTTTTAAAAGGGATAATTTATACCTTAAATATTAAAATCAGTTTTACTTGGATGTGGTCCTGTGATCCTTTCTCTGAATATTTTTCTTTTCTTTCATTATTATTAGTCTGTTCAGAAAGCATATGCTGAATTCATTGACTAATCCTGACTAGCAAGCATAGTTTTTGCTGATCCTACCTTGTGTCCACTACTCAACACAGTATTTTTCTTTTGTGATTCTACAGAGTGGAATTCTGATCTAATTATCTAACCTCTCTCTACACTAGAGAAACAAAGATATTTCAGTGATGCAATTCAACCATTTTAAGTTAGATGTCAAAAACATTCCTAAGCTAATCAGAACAGAAGCCTGAAGTGACTACTGGACTTCTAGGTGTTTAAATTGCAGATATTAAGATATCAAAAATTTACCTCAATTCTTTCCACTGAAGAATATGACATTCGGTCTTCAATTTGGTCTTACCTCTAAATTTAAATTTTACACATGAAGGTCTTCAAAAAACACAGCCCTGGACCTTAATTTTTGCATTGTGCCTGTATTGGTGAAAACTTGTCATGAACGGAAGCTTGGTTAGTATACAATTAGCAAAAAGTTTGAGAAAAGATTCTGTGGAATGCAGTGCTAAGAACAGTTAAAATCCTTCTAAATAATATAATGGCAAAAAGAAAAAAAAAAGCAAAAAGCATTTGTTTCATTAGAAGAGTCCAGATGTATAGTAGCAGTTTGCCTGCTCAAGAGGGATTGGGCTTTCTTCATCTTCTCTTGCACCTAGATACTGAATTTCAAGAAATTCTAATTAGGCTCTTGACATGGCACTTTAAAACCTCTCCTGTCCCTCACTTCATAGCTGCTCCTACCAGCTGTGCAGCAAAGAACATAGATTAAAACATGGAAAGTGCTCATAATAGCAGAGAACAGACAGTTCTTCCCTCTGGGAGCAGCTTGGCTGTAGAGAAGAATGCATTTTTCTAGAAGAAAAAGAATTGTAACCTATGCCAGTTCATGCTTTCATGATACCCTTGATCACCAAGTAGTCACTAGAGCCTTAAAAGATTTGTGCAAGGATTGCAACCACAGATCACAACTTCCATACAACAGTCAGTTAATGAGAATAATTTAGCCTAAGCAGGAGCTGGTGTGTCTGGACTAGGATGAACTTTGTCATTAATTACATGACTGTCACATGGCCAATAAAAAACAATGTCTACAAATAAAACATGCATAAAATGAGGTTGAGTTCTGATGTTCATCTCTCAATGCCTTTTCTGCATTGTGAGGAAAAACAAGGTATCACAGAGCAGATAGAGCATCTCACAATAGACAGGGATGGTAGAATGATACTGAATTTGAGCAGACATATAGACAACTGATAGGAAGAAACCATAGTACATTCTGTGCATCCCAATATGTATGGGAAACACATTTTCTCCCTGATCTGCTCAGCTGAATTTGCTGTCAGCTCAGCTGGGCTGAAAACATGGAACCCTCTAAAGTTTTTTCCCTAATGATAGTAGCACTGTTGTCTGCCTCAGGCCAATTATGTATCTATGTTTACACTGCAACACTACAATCTATTACACAGAAGCAAGAATGTGTGTGGGTATGTTGATTTTGTTGCTTTTGTTGTTGTGGGTTTTTTTTGTTTCTTTTTCTAAGAAGTTAAACCAGAACTAAAAATATGGAGGAATTTCCAAATTGCAGATTTTTTTTCTTTAAGCAATACCTGGGCTCATCCTCCAAAAAAACAGTTCTGCAAAAGATCATTTTATATGCTTGGTACTAGAGCCTGACATATTCTGATTGTGCAACCCATGCTTAGCCCCTGAGGAACATTCATATGCTACAATAATTCAGCACATGTGCCCCTGGTATTTTTCAGCCCAGGGCTTCAGAGTTTTATCCAGGAGTTTATTTTTCTTTTTTTCTTTTTTTTTTTTCTTTCCATTCATTCACAGATATCACTACATAAAAAGTGGAATTTCCAAGTGTTATGTTTGCAAGTTTCCCTGTGTTTTCTTCCATGAAAATTAATGCGTTTTTTTTCAAGATTCTTGAAAAAAAGTGCAAACTCTCCAACATCTCAAGGGTTTCAATACTTGGTTTGGGGAAGCTATCTCTAGATAGGCAAATATTTTGAAAATTAAATTTCCTAATAGGCAAACTACGTATATATATATATAAACAAAACAAAGTAGTCACAAGTTATTTTATCCCTATGCCTGCCAGAGTGTCTCAATATTGTTCTTGATATGGAAACTATTTTGATGGGTTTTGCACTAGGCTGCTGCTGTAGATTCCTTGCAGTCCTATTTCAGTCACTGGGGACTCAGATTTGGACAGAAATCCATGTGTTCAAATGAAATTTGCTGGAGACATACTTACTCTTAGGGCAAGCATCTCAGGCCACAAGATAAACATTAATTTCAACATCTTAATGTTGGCTTCCTTTTCTTGTTTCAAAATGCTCACAGAAGCAATTTTAAAGTTAAAAAACAAATAATAAGGTACAAATATACCCAGTGAAATAGTTGCGTATTTACCAGAGATCAAAAATCAGAGCACAGCTGTTTGGAAGCAGTGGCATATGAAGAAAGGGTGAAAAAAATGTACCTTCATTAATCACATGCAATAGTTATAACATTTAAAACCTTATGTTTAGATGAAGATGTAAAGTTGCCGGGTGGATCCTTTGACGGGGTTACTTGGCAGTTTATTAAGGACAAGAATTTACTCTGTACTTCGCCTTAGGTTTACTGTTCACTGGGCTAACATTAACAGGAGGCATTGCAAGGTGACCTTTTCAGTCTCTTGAAGTTTGCATCATTCTTGAGCAATTTAGTAAAGGAAGAGCATTAGCATTGGCCTTAGGAGAGTTGAGCCAATTCTCCTCCCAGGTGAAGAGGATGTAGCTCTTTTTATGCAGATAGGATGAACTGCACAACAGCCTAGGAGATACCATTTCCTACCATCTTTTGAACCTTATGTTCCTGATAAGAGTTTTGAAAATTTACAAGGAATCTGGCTGGGCTGTGAAGGGCCTTCTGGTTCCTCCTGAGTGAGGATGCCTGAAGCTAACTCACCACTGATTATCTTTCTGGGGATAGCTGCAGGATTCCCAGAACCAGAAAAGCAGAAAAGCTTTCAAACACCCATGCAGGAGGCTAACAGGGAGTTCCAGTTTTATCTGAGAAAAATCTGGCGATGGATGTTAATGGAAATAATCCTTGGACAGATTTTATAGGAAAGTAAGGAGATAAGTTACGTGCCAGCACAGTGTAAATAGAGGAGCATAATGGTGACATGAATTAATGACACATAATGAAGTGCTAAGCACTGTCATTACCACTTCTTCCCAGCGTGTCTTAAACAGCTGCAGCTGCTGCTGAAACAACTCGCAATAGAGCTTTTTTTTGAAGAGTTTAGTAGAAATTGCACAGGGTTTTACAATAAGCTGACAGTTTATAAATTCTATTTCAATTCCCCCATTATACAATATACACACTTCATTTTAGTATTTGACAGTTCATGTTCACTCAACTAAATGGCGCAGAATAAATCACCCTCTGTGTTCTCATGTCATAGCCCTGTATCAAGGGATAAATCACCGCACTTTGAGGCTGCCCTGAATGAATACAGGTAGAAAACTATCTGCACACCAAAATAAGCCCAGAGCTCCTAAAGAACTTAAATTGATATAGTTCCATTTATGTGCAAATGATGGGAGATGAATTCCCACTGATAATATTAGTGTGACGCATTACTGAAAAAAAAAAAAAAAAAAGGAAGAGATAAGGTATCAGACTGTTAATACAGCGTGGTAGGAAGAAAGGGTACATTCCCTATGTTCAGCTACTGGACTTACTTTTTCTTTGTTTTTTTTATCTGGAAACAGAAACCAATCCTGTATTCCTACCCGCTGTGCTGTGTAGGAAAGACTGGTTATTGTTTTCCAATTAGCTCATGCTTAAGTAGAATTAATACACTGTTCACATGCATAAAAGCAATTAATAAAACCCAAGAGAGACAAATATTCATTGTTAAGTTCGAAGGTAATTTAAGTAATTTTTAATTATTGTATATCAATTATGCAGTCGAAATGGAGATAGTATCATTCTCTATAAACATTTCCAAACATCTGAGCATTTTAATTAGCTAATGGTTAATGTGATTAGTCCAAAATAGCATAGGAGAATAAAGATTTGGAAAAATAGATCCAGGAATTAATAAATCAGAGAATTATGCATGTACAAAGAAAAAAGTTGTGCCTATTGTATTAGGAAAAATAGTTGAGGGTATATATTTATCCATTTCTGTAATCCACTTTCCAGTTTACACAATTAAAACATCACAGTGCTACAGGTGAACAAATCTGAATAATGATTCTGGTCTACCAAAACTATGTTTTATTCCTTTACATTTGAAGCTTTATGTTTCAATTCAATCTCATAAATTATTCATTCTTAATGACTTTTAACTGCATAGTGGAAGACACTGAAGATAACCAGGTAAAAACTTTTCAGAAGGTTTCTAAAATATGCATCGGGGTTTATATTAAACTTGCAGGACATGGGTGTATATATATGTCCTGAAGGGCAGCAACAGGGGATACACATCACAAAGTCACCCCAGGACAACCATAAAGAGTAAATTTTTGGTTTGACTTTGTAGTAAAAATCTAGACCTTACATATATGAGTTTTTAAAAAAAGAATATTTTTGTTCAATTTAACAATACAATATTATGTTTTAGTTCTTGCTAAAAACTAGTTAAAAATCAATTTCAATAAAAATAAAATAATGAATGAGTCAAAATTAATTATTTGGGTTTGTTGGGATTTTTGCACACAAACAAACAATGATCTTTCCTGTAAATAAGTTGTTGTTATTTTGACAGACTTTTTTTTTTTTTTTTTTTTTTTTTTTCCCCTTGTAAGGAAAAACCCCTGCTTAATAAGGAGGTGCTTGCAGGTTTTGGTAGTCACATCTCTTCAGACTCACAGTTAATCTATACCAGATGCTGGTACACTGAGACTTCTGTGTTGATGATACTGAGATAGCCTTCATCTTTATGCAGAAGAATTAAACCCAGGGTGTAAATCTATCAGTACACTACCTCTGCTTTGGTTTTATGTAAGTTACTGAATTGCAGAAATGGTTTGATTAAATGGGTCTCTATGGTCGAGGACAACTATTGTTTACAAGTTGATGAATGTGAAAGGCTAAGATGCTATAGCTTTAGGATGTTTTTGAAAGCCTGCTTCTCAATACATAAAGGGATTTCAACTTTCCTAAGTAGTGTTAAAAACTTTACAGGTAGCATAATTTCCTTGCACAGGAAAAAAATCTATGCAAAGAAGTCTTGATACAATAGTTCGTGTTTCTCTGTGCAAGATTAGTAGATAAAGAATCTAATGAAAAACTCAGTTAACTGCCATGTTTCATTGTAACATTTGCTTCAACTATATAGATACTCAGAATACAATATTTTGAAATTCATCTTGAAGTAATACATTTATTTTCTCCCTTGTTCGTAAATTTTTTATCTAGAGAAAAATTGATTTTTAATAGCTCTGTGAATACAAAAATTGTTAGATAGTTTTGAATTAATGTACCCTTTTTTTTTTTTTTTTTTTTTTTTTTTTTTAACATAAACCAGCATTTTTAAGCATTACTTTTTTGATGGTAAATATAGATCCAGTGTGGACTACCTTACCCTACAGTTATATACAGAGGTGATATAAATTCCCCAGAACAGTCATGCTGAGATTCCAGTTTGTGCACAATAACTACAGTACCGTCTCAAGATCAGCTGCAACAAGGACTTCTCCCTCCCTCTCTGCCTCCCTTCTTCCCCATTCTGCCCTCCATTCCTATCATTCTTGCCTTGCTGTGACCATGGTACCGCTTGCATCTTGTATACAGCACTGAGGTCCTGCGAAAGACAGGAAATGTTTATTTATTCATAATTACATTTCCCTTGCAACAGACTCTGCTAGATTAGATGAAGACGATGAGGAGAAGGAAGATGATGCTCTCATTTTCTATGCTGCAATGTTTAGTGTTGTCATCTGGATGCTGCCATTTATTATGTACTCTTTCAATATGTCTGTCACTGGAGTATGTAAGAACATCCCAGAAACTCTGCTGACATTTCTCATACAATGTATGTTTTCATACTTTGTAGTGAAATGGAAACAGGGGTAGAGTTCTTTGTTTTGGTATGAGTATCTCAATATTTGTTTGGAATTTCTTTGTTCATGGATGTTCAATACTCATATTGCCATGTAGTTTTATCACAGTCTACAAAGCCTTTAGAAATGCACTGCATACTTGAAGGGGAAGGTTCTAGGATTTCGTTTATTTAAGAGTACTTTTCGCAAGCTTAGCTCACTGTGTAGAGGAACTGCCTCTTTTTTGTGGAGAAACATTGTTCTGACAAACACCTCTCTTGTGTCAGAGGGACCAAATTGTGTTCTGTGCTCCTAAAAGAGTGTAGCAAGAGAGAGAGTTCTCCAACCTGCTTTCCTGAGTTACCCATGTGGCAAGCTGTCAGAGACTAAAAATAGCACTTCTCAAACACTGATGTAAAGTTTTGCTCATTGTAAAGAAGCTACAACCAAGAGTTGTACTCCCTGAAGAGTGGGACTTTGAACTGAAAGTCAAACTGTTGATTAGGTAAAGGGAAATCATTGTTCAGTCACCTCAGCCTGAGGGAAAGGTTTGCATCCCCAAAAGGCCAAAGCCACCAGCTGCAGTTATCCCAGGCTGGGTTTGGGGTGGGGGAGAGCACAGCTCACAGAAGCCAGGTTTACACAGACTCCCCCAGGCAAGGGGGAGGAGGAGGTTTTGGGTGCATGGTGTAATCTCTGGTGAGAGGCAATAAACACCCATCCTCTGATTACAGAAACCAGCCCAGCTGTGGGACCCCCAAACCCACAGGGCACATCCACAGGATGTGGATGCTTGGCCCCACAGGACTGCACGGGATGCAACAGACCCCGAGTCTGCTGTGAGAGACTGCATCCCACCTCCAGGGGACATGGACAGACATCCCTACCCAACCTGAGCACATAAAGCCATCGTGCACTGTGCCTTCTGGGGGGACCTTCACCACCAAGGAGACCAGCTGGAGAGGATCAATGGAACATCATTGAGATCCATGGAGTGGTGACATTTTCCTTATTCTGTCCCTGTCACTCTTTCTGTCCCCCCCACCTATCTGCTACTTCTTTCTTCCTTTCTCTCTCATATTTACCATCAAATAAGACCCTTACAATTATCACTGGCATATGGTCTCGTTTGCACCTTAATTTGGGCAGAGGCATTTCTAAGAACCTTAAAACTAGATCATAACACAAACATGGGCTGGTCATAAGAATCAGTCCTGTTGCCAGTGCTCCTGATCAGGACACAGCCTCACACTTACTCATGTCTCACAGCAATGCCCTTCTACCTTGATTCCTGTCTGATTATTTGGTCATGTTTCAACTATAGTTAGAGCAAGAAAAAAAAACTTCCCTCAATTATTTTCTTTCAGGAAATAGAATTTTGTAAAAGCAGAGGTGCTGGAGAGGTCTTGAAAGGCTTTCACAGTGAGACTGCTAGTCCTAGTGAGTGCTGAAGTGTCTCTTCTGGTGCACTGGACTTGTCACTACCCTGAGAATATGTAAAAGATCTACAACAAGTAGGCAAAAGAAGAGCCCATCACATTTTCAGTTTCTAATTCAATTTCATTTTTCCTTCTGTTGTGTTTTTTTTTTTTTAACCTCAAAACATAGATCTTCAAAAATTACTTTTCCAAGATTTCAGATTCGGTTTACCTGGAGTTCTTCTTTTAAACCTGTCTGACTTCTTAACTCTTAGTGTTTTAAAACCTTTTAACCACACCTTGTTTTATCAGTTAGAAAAATACAAGAATAAATAGCTTTAAAAATGTAAGCTTTCCATCACTGTGTACATAAAAATTTCTTAGATTTGCTTCAAACTTCTTTATTTATCTTCTATCAAGTGATAAAGAACCACCTTTTCCTTCTGTGAAGTCCTGAAGTTTTCTGTAGTCAGTAAAATTTACCACTAGCCTAGAAATCTCTCTGCACTGTTAAATTCTAAGAAAAAAATATAAATCTGAGAAGATGAATATCAGTATCCAGAAGATATTCTGAGGTAAACAACAGAAATGCTAGCAGAGATTATGTGTACTTTTAAGTTTCAATTTTTCTTTGTGAAATCTTTTCCTTTAACTACAATTTGAGACAACTCTGATGTAACTGCAAAGAGTGAGAAGACCTGAGCTTGTCCTCACCATACCTTATATGTTGGGAATGACCAACAAGGCCCAGGAACATGCAAATTGTAAAATGACCTGCATAAAAATGAAAAAAAAAAAAAAAAATCCACACCAAAAAACCGTTTTGAATAACAGTGATTAAATTTAAAATTTAACTAGGACTCAAGAAAATAAAACCAGCTCAAAGAATTCCTATATGAACTCACCGACATGCTTGCATGCTTATTTGAGGTATAAAAATGTTGTTCTGCCCACTGTAGTATATTTATATTAATTTGCAGTTAAAAGGTTTTGCAGATGATGTGAAGGGAAAAGTATGGAAAAGTATTCAACTGCTTATGTGCCAGAAAATCACATCATATGACACTGGTTTAAATTGTTGTTTTTATTGTGAAGCTGCACTATAGTTCTTGCACACACTTAAAGATTACCTTGTTGCAGTTATACTGAGGCAGGTATACTTAGTCTATAAAATCAGTCCATTTAAAGATTAGCTAAATTAATATTTCAGCAACTCATTGACTTGGTTCTGAATCTTTCCTTGATTAAAAGGTTTTTTATATATGTAGGTATGGCAAATGTGACTTCTAAGTTCCTTTTCTTAAGGGTCTAATTTGTTTGATTTTATTTAAGATACAGGGCCTCTAACTAGCACTTTCAGAGCTTAAGTGATACAAATACTTTCAAAGGTGAAATGTCCAAGGAAATAAAAGTATCTTCTACACAAAGATTAATTATCAAAAAAATTCAAGTAAAAGATAAGATTTTTTTAGGAATTAAATTAATTAATGTACAGCTGTCACAAGGAAAGTACTATAAGCATTTTTCCTATGAATACAGAAAAAATAAATCTGTGATTAATGTGTAAATACTCTAAATAATTTCCAATCCTTTCTAAATACCCAAAGGAAGAAAATTAAGACTTTAAGAATCATTCACTCTTAACAATGTTGAAGTATTCTGCTTCTCCTTCCTGTATTTTAATCACATTAAGCCCTTTCTTATTAGAAGAAATTTTCTGATTTCTGTGCAAGCTATCAGCACGTAGAGAAGACTTCCCACCTCATGTTTCATCGTGTATTTATATCTGATGTGAAAAGTGCCATTTTCTTCAGTGGATTTTTCTGTTTCAACCATCTAATATAATTTTGAGATCCAGTCTTTAACTGCTATATTTGGCATACTTTTTAAAACAAAACCTGTACCAGACCTTTTGTTTTTTTGAGTGCATAGACAACGTGAGCACAATTAAATCAGTTCTTTTGAGAATAGCATTCTGGTTGAAGTGTTCTATATAACACTTTGTCTCTAATAGTGTCCAATACCACTATTCAATCCCTCGGGGCTTACCTGAGCTGGTTTTTTTTGGTATTTTGTTTTTTTTTTTTTTTTTTTTTGTAGATTTTATTGTACCATTCCTTTTTTATTGCCATGAACTTGTTTACTACTTTTAGAACCATGCTACAACTGTTGTGATTTATGATATGCAGCATTATGACATGACAGATTATGACGTGCATTGTAATTAAATAACAAGATCTCTCCCTTTATTCTAGCACCTGTGATCATACATCCTATGCTATAGATGCATAATTTTTCACTAGGGAAGAGGAGAGAAAAGAGGTATTCTGAGATTCCTAAAACTGCAGTTTGTTTGGAGGCTCCCTCCTGTTCACAGACATTATCTTTTAAAATCTGACAAGAAATAACCTTTGAAAAATTGGTTTCAAAGTCTCCAGTTGCAATAGCAACTTTTCCTGCTATAGCAGTTCTTAGATTTCCTTCACCATCTCCACTCTGAGTGACACAGCAGGTATGTCTTTTTGTTCTCTGAAACACACTTGAATACCTACCCACTGGCAGATAAAAGGACCTAAAATGATAACTGACACATTTGTGTGCATTTTAAAGAAAATCAAATGATCAGTCCTGGGTTTTCTATAGAAACCTGGGGAAATGAAAGTTCAAAATGGTAATTCAGAGGAAGTGCTGGGCATGTTTTCGTACAAAAAGAAGTGTGGCATATCTTAATCAAACCGATCCAGAATAAAGTCATACCACGAGAAAGAGAAAATATTATATGGCTTTCCATGCAGGGACTACACAGAATTTTCTGGAGAACCTAAAGCTGTGATTACTCCTGCCAGTCAGCCAATTTGGAAGTCACAAAGCTATCCGGCTTTAATTGTGCTTTGCAGTAATTACTGCAAATGTCTTCACAGTGCATTATAGATAGGTTCCTTCTAGGNTAAGAATAATATTATATCAGTTGCCTTTTTCCTTAAGAAAGGCAACTCTAACAAAGACCAAATTAAAACTCTGTCTTGTTTGTGTGTGAGAGTTAAACCCATCATTGTATTAATGACTGATAGCTTTATCAGTATTTCTCTCAAGATAGCCACATACTTGGTGAAATTGTCTGAGTCAGTAAAAGTGAGAAATCCCGCTTCTTTATTATTATTTCGGCTCATTGAGCTGTGGAATTTTGGGAATGATTTAATAGCCTGCTGGAAAATCCATGGTCAAATAATCACAGCCAGTCTTTGTTGTTGTAATGTAATGGACAAGAGGTGGAGTGTGTGATAATTTTCCACCTTTCTTGGTATTGTGATGATTTTCTTTTGACTTTGGTGAGGGGAATTTGAGTGTAAATTTGTGGACACAATTCATGTGTCCAGTTCTGGGCTTCTCAGTACAAGAGCGACATGGAGCTCCCAGAGCAGGTCCAGGGGAGAGCAACGGTGATGATTAAAGGACTGGAGCATCTCTTACCATGATAACCTGAGGGAGCTGGGTCTGTTCAGCCCCAAGAAGAGATGACTGAGAGGGGACCTCACCAATTTCTCTAAGTATCTGAAGGGAGAGAGTCAAGAGATGGATCCAGGACCTGCTCACTGGTGCCAATCAATAAGACAAGAGGCAGCAGGCAAAAACAGAACAGGAAGTTCTGTTTCAGCAGGAGGAAAAACTCATCTACTGTGCAGGTGACCAAGCACTGCAACAGGTAGCCCAGAAAGGTTGTGGAGTCTCCCTCAGTGGAGTTACTCAACAACCACCAGGACACAATCCTGTGTCGCATGTGGTCTAGGATGACCCTGCTTGAACAGGGAAGTTGGACCAGATGAACCACTGTGGTGCCTTCCAACCTTACCCTTTCAGTGCTTCTGTGCTTACTGATGAAAGTAAAGTTTGTAAAATGATGTGTGCTACGTGGGATACTCTTCCCACCTCAAGAAAAATGCTGAATTTGAGTCATTTTCTGTGTAAGTTCTCATAGTGGAATCATAGTTGAAGCAGAATTTTCAGATAAATGAAGTTGTTTTTCTCTTCCATTCTTTTGTTCTTTCATTCTTTTATTCATTCATTTTTTGTTCTTTCATTCTTTTTTCTTTCTCTCCACCCTCAAAGATATACATTACTCGAAATGCATCTGTATGTTTGCCCAAGGCAGTTTACTACAGTAAACCTGACAGTAATGCTGTTGCTTTCTTTAGTACCTTTCTTTTTTCCCTTCCCAACTGAGGAAATTTTCATTATGGTGAAAACTGAGGCTCATTTTCATTATAATTTAATTCTTTCTTGTAGACCACTGTAGTCTACTGAAAATTATGAGAGCAGTTCATTTACTAAATGTTGCTGCATGGAATTAAATGAGACTGGAGGTGGTTCACACAAATGGACATAAATAATGAAACCCACCAAACAAGAAATAGCACAAAAATACACAGGCAGTTTACATAGAGAAATGAAAATAAGAATCACCAGTAAGAGAATGGGTGAAACATTCCAGCTTAATCAGACTGTCTCAGTGCCTGGATTCTGTTAGCAGCTGGAAAGCTCAGACTGAAATGGGCATTGTGTTGCAGATTTTTTTATGGCTTAGTTTCTTGTGTAAAAAATTGGATATGCTTGGAAGTGCTTTTGTCTTTGATTAAGTGGTATTGAACCTACTTTGTGGTAGATTAAAAATCTATTGATTATACTTTAGTGTGTTTATATACACCTCTGATTCCTAAACTCATTTTAAAAGCAGAAAAAATGGCTGTTCTCAAAAAAAAAAAAAAAAAGGCAAAAAAACCCAAAACAACAACTAAAAAAACCTGCAGACAAATAATCCCCCTAAAATTCCTGTCTTGCACAACAGAAACTGTGTGAGATAATTCACATCAGTGATTATATTACCTATATAACCTGTGTCTTTCCAGTCACCATGTTCTGCAGTTGGCAGGGCTTTTTTAGATGAAAGTTTATTCCCATTGAGACATGAAAAAAAGCACACATAGTTTGTAGCTGTACACTGAAAAAATCCTTTAAAAGAAAAAAGACCAATAACTATGTCAAAGCCATAATCCTCTAACAGCCCTACATTTAGACTCAAAGAACATTCAGAAAGAGAGGAAAAGGACAGTAAGAAGAAGGAGAAAACATAGTATTTCACGCAGCTAGACACTGATTTTTTTTTCCCCGTACTTTCTTTTTTCTTTTTTTGCTGAGGATTTCCCCAGTGATGATGACCCTGCACCCCACAGACTGAAGAGCATTTCTTTTTTCACTGTTAGTGGGAGTTTGGAAGCAAGTACTTGAAGTGTCAACAGATTCTTGTTGGTGGGGGTTTTTTTTGTTTGTTTGGTTTTTTTTTTTTTCCCCTGCAGATATTTGCCTTTCTTTTTAAAATAAAGGTTCTATGACTTCTTTAGTAGCTAAGGTAGTGTGTTTAATATCATCAAACATATTTGTAATTTCTCTTTAGATTCTTATCTTTATTCTGAATACAGAGGTTTAGGGTTTTTTGAAGATTAAAAAAAAAAAATGACAGTTCATAATTTTTTCCTCCCAGTGAAGGAAAATATTTAATTTTTTCACAAAACCAGAGGAATCTGTTAATATTCTAGGCTAAATCAGAATTTGCATCTGTCATCCTCTCACTGCAGAAATTGTCACTATTGGAATTGTTACTGTTGTTGCTCTATCACTGCTGAAATCACTATTGAAAAGTCCTGCTTCCATAATCACATTTTTTTGCTGAACACACAAAAAATACCTTCTCTTTTATTCTTACATTGGATTTTGGATTTTCCTACATTGGATTATATTTGCTTAATGCATTGAAAACTTGATGGAACCTCTGTTTATCCTTGTGTTACCACACCTAAGTGCTGTTAGAAACAGCAGCGGCACTTATTAAAAAGGTTTTGTAAATTCTACCAATAGCCCAGGCAGAAACTGAATTATCAAAAGCAATTTGGAGAATTGATCTATGATCTTCTAAAATTCTGTATAACATTAATGTGAGCCTTAAATATTCTAAGGTAAGGGTTTATTGTAAAATCATCTCACATGTCACAGGTGAAACTGTATTGATCAATATGCCTCTCAGAAGCATCTTAAATTTAACTGTGTCATCTCACCTGGGATATCAGGCTAAAAAATGCATGAAAGACAAAAGTAGCAGAATTAATAAAACCAAAAAATATCGCACATGCTGTCTTCCCAAGCACTGATGCAAGAAATGGAAGAGAAGTTAATCCTGTGCTCCTGCCCCAAGCCACAGTTTTACCTTGCTTATGTGACTTAGGGAAAGATTCAGCAGGAGAGGAGGACTTAGAGAAGGCTTTAGGGTTACCTAATTACAGCCTTCCAGCACCTGAAGGGAGCCTATGAGAAAGAGAGGGAGAGACTTTTTGCAAGGCATGTAGTATTAGGACAAAGAGGAATGGCTTTAAACTGAAAGAGGATAGGTTTAGATGATGTATCAGGAAGAAATTCTTTACTATGAGGGTGGTGAGATGCTGGAACAACTTGCCCAGAGAAGTTGTGGATGCCCCATCCCTGGGAGTGTTTAAGACCCGGTGGGATGGCATTCTGAGCAGCGTGATCGAGTGAAAGGTATCCTTATCCACTGCAGAGGGGTTGAAACTGGATGATCTTTAAGGTCCCTTCCAACACCAGCCATTCTATGATTCCATGGTTCTATGACATACTGATGTTCTGGATATATTGTATTTCTTGTTGCATGTCATGTTTCCTAAATTCAAAAAATTTCTTATTGAATGCAATTCTGACTCATTACGTTGCTGTTCCTGAAATGGTAGTCCAGATGCAATGGAGTTTAATAGATGCATAAGTCCTCATGTTATACCTTCAGAATGAAGATGTGTCAGTTCAGGAATAGTAAATATATTTGTGAAAAACAAATTAAAAGATCCCCTTTTGTTCCTTCAGTCACATCACTATTCATATGAAATTATTTACTATATCTTCTACACTCAACATTTTTGAATTTCTGTGCAGGATCTCTCTGTATTAAAGACAGTAAATTTACCTTGAATCTTAGAATCATGTGCTATATCATATGATCTAAGTCAACAAGCAAAAAAGCAAAGCCAGGGAACAAAACAAATTTAAACAATTGGTATTACTACACCAATTGAGAGGTAGTATGATTCCACATCTTCAGAAGGAATTTTCATTGTATAAATCCTCTCTTCTTGGCTCAGACTACTTGCTAAAATAGGGATAACCTAGGAGAGCTCAGCTCATCTAGTAAAGATGGAGGCAGTGTTATTGTATGGAGTCTCTCTGACTACCTCTGAGATGTCTTTGCAGAGACCTCTACTAATTCAAGAGTGAAGAAATGGTTTATCTTACTGTTAGTGTCTTTACTAATGGTATTTCTTACAGAGAAGGCAAAACAAGATTAAATGCTAAAGGTCATAGTATGATAAAATGGTGGTTATTTAGTTAAGCTGTCATGTATTTTGTAAAGTTATTTTTACATTTGTGAAGGGTTGCTGAAAATTTGAAGCAGATATAATTCTGAAGCCATTCCTAGTATCAAAAAACCCCACACAAAACCTCAGAGCAACTTATTTTCAGACTATACGTATCTCTATAAATGAAAGTAACTTCATAATGAGAACAGAAATCACTAGTGAATGAAAAGAAAAAAAAGAGGGCAAGATTTTGTGGTCTCAACTGTTTCATTAAGTGAGAAATAGATGTGACCAAATTAAGTACAGGTATGATGTAGATGAATGATTTCCCTGTTTTGTTTTTTTTTTCTTTTTTTTTTTTTTTGTGAAGGAAAAGGCTTGTCTGTGAAACAGAAACATATGTTTCACAGATCTTAGTGATAAGCGATGGGGCTTTGTGGATTAAAAAAAGCAAGAAGTTGTTTGCAATCTGAAGGGTTTCATGCTTTTCATCTTTGAAAAGGGTATGCAATAGGTACATGCAATGTTACCTGAGCAGTAAAGTGTGAAACAGAGAGAATGCAAGTAAGAAAGGGGAGGAGCTACTAGTGAAATCTGGGAGAAGGCTTTGAGTTCTTTAATGCAGCACATAAATATATATATACATACGCTCCAACCTTAAATAAAAATTTGTGAGTTCATGGAATGTGTAACAGAAATAATTCTCAAATGTCCATTTCAGTAGATTTGGGATTTACTGCATTATTCACAAACAGAACTTACTCTTTCCATCGATGTCAGCTTTTAGCATAACTGTGTAGACAGAGCTCATTTTCCAAGTGGTAAGTGATTGCCAGTGGCAAAGTAGCAAATGATTGTGCAATACAACTGCAAAAAAAGATTTCAAAGTCTACTCATCTCTGAAAAATTTTGCAATATTTATGTCACTTTTAACACTGAAGTTAGAGTTTTTTACAAATAGAAATTTAGTGTTGAAAATGAAAGACATTGCAACCACTTTCAACCAACTAGGCCACAGTTAAATGAAGTTCCAGTTCTTACCCTTCTATTTTCAAAGGTCAGAACATGCTTCATCTTTGCTATTCCAGCAGTGTTATGCAGCATGTTATTATTTAAGTGGTGCTAAGCTTGTTCAGTATTTTCTATACTGGATAGGCACTTCTCATGGTACACAGTACACTTGGATTCTTTTCCCAAAAATGGCAATATGACAATCTGTAGGTATTAATAATGAAAGCATATAAATGCATAATGCTAAGGCACTTGTGTTGTTTTATACATCAACAGAACCCATGTAAAAATAAAGCAGTAGGTAGTATCTCTGTTTATATGTAATTAAAAATTTGGGAATTTGAAAATTAATCTATGATAATGTTAACCTTTTATTGGCTGTAAAGCAGTTGCAGTTCAATGAGCATAGTCTGTAGTGGACATTTGATTTTCATGCTGTTCAGAACTTCAGTAGTTCTCAACTGTCATCTTCCCAAGATGTATGAGATGTTAGTTCTAATGCAGAGGAACCTGAAAAAATTGCTTTTACGTTCAATCAGTTAAATTCCTGAAACTATTACTGTGGATTCTGGGCATCTTCTGCATGGAAATGTGAATACTTGTTTTGAAAGAGTGTCTTATCTAATTCCATTCCTAGAATGTATAGCATTTTTAAAATAAATAAATGGATGTATATTTAACATCAAATTTTTTGTGTCATTTTTTTTACTACCAGTAAAGCTGGTGTTTTTCAGGCTAAAAAAATACTGGGCTAAAAACTGGCATAAAAATTTTGTAATATGCCTTCATTTGATCTTGAAGAGAAGTTCTACATAGATGGTTAGTCTCAATAATAAAGAACTCTTTCAAATGCTTGGGAAATGTAGCCACAGAAGGAACAGAATGTTTGTGGGGCAGTATCTGTTAAGTAGAAAAGAAACATGTCTCTAACTAGTTATTTGCATACTGAACATGAAAGCTCTCTGCCACTTTTAGATTATAAATGTGCTGTCTTGTGGGCATGTCTATTCTCCTTATTTCATATTTTGTTTTCATTCCTCTTTTAAGTCCTTCAGTTAGGGTTACATCCTTCAAGGAAAGGAACATTTTTCCTGGTGAGTAATCTCATTTCATTCAAATGAGATATGGTGCAATTGTGGATTATATAAGTGTATCAGACACCAGATTATTGTTTTATTGGGGTTTTTTTCTCCCTTTTTAAGTAAAATGCATTAACTAATACAAAAAAAAAAAGTAAAAAAAAAAATGTGAATGACTAAGTGAAAAGGCTTACTGAGACCTTCCCTAAGTGCTCAGCAAACCAAACCCCTTCATAAATTACCTTGTGCTCCTATTATTTTTTGAATTTTGCTATTACTACTACAGTAGATTGTGATTTATGAGTTATGATCAATGATTCATGCCTTCATGATTTTATTTGGCAATCACTCATAACTGAAAAACCCTTTCCTTGACAAATTAGGCTATTTCAAAACAATCCTATGTTTATTTAAATAATTATCTTTGCAAGCATAGAACATATAGGAGAAGGACATTTTTTGCAGGAACTCAACAATTCTGTACAATGAATCATTATGATTATACAGAAGTTTTAAAATTCTCTGAAATATGCATCACCTCTTTGAGCATCATGTGGGAACTCACATATCTTCCAATTTTTACTTAATACCTACTTATCACCTCTTCTGTGTATTTTGCTTACTTATCTCATACTTACACATTTTACCAACTTATACATGCTTATGCATACTAATACATCTTACTCACTATCCTATACTGTTTATACATGTTACTCAACTTACACACTTTATTTTTACCTAACACAGTACTTACACATTTAACCTAATTTACACCTTTTACTTATCCATGATACAGTCCATACACATTTTGCAGCTGCTGTGCATGAGATTACACATTACTTGATTGGTCCCTTTACTTTGTCCAAAAGCTCCACACACACTTTTCAGATAATAAGATTCACTCCTAATCCAGTGCAGTACAGTCCTCTTTATCTATTCCTTTCTGTCTTGGCATTTAGCCTTTCAGCTTCTCCTTTCCCAATTATTTTTCAATTTAGCCCACTTTACCTTTCAGCTCATAATGAATTCCTAAGGGCTCTAGCAGGTGAGCTACAATCCAGGCAAGCAGAGTCAAGATGATGGCAGCAACAAAACCCATCCAGTGATCAGCAGCCAAGTTAGTCCAGGAAACCCAAAAAACCAGACAGCAAAAGAGCAGCAGCAGACAGAAGCCTACCCCACCACCCTCCTCTTCCTCTCTCTCCTGACTGAGCCTTCTGGCTGGGCTTAAAAACCCTCCAGGAGCTGACCTGCTACACCTGAAGGTGGATGCCCAGGTGAAGCTGCTGAGGGTAATTCCAGCCTGGTCTCACTCTGAAGGCTCCAACAGGCATAATTACAGATGGTTTGGCTGGGGCCCGCTATCATGATTCAAAACACTTTACAACAACTTTTTGTTGTTTTCAATAGCAAAAATTGTTGTTTTTTGAGAAATACACAGGAATTTCTGTTCGGATTTTCTTGTCATCACAATACTTGAATAAAATTCTATTTTATATTATGTGCTGAATGCTGCCTTCCCTGTTCACCTGTGGTAGTAGTTTCTTACCCTTCAAGTTGTAACTAAAAAAGAATCCCACTCACAAAACCACACCAAATATTCTGAGTTGGGAGGGACTGATTGAAATTATTTTCAGTCAGGGATTGCACAAAGTGAATGTGTCATAATATTGCTCACAAAGAGCCTTTGCAATGTCACCAATTTAAATTTGTTTAACCTCTCTAACACCTGCAAAACAGTGACATAATTTTTTATATATTTAGAAATAATCCTGATAAATTAGCAGAACTTTTTTCTGGCTAGAATTTAGGTGAAGTACACTTTTCAACATGAAAAAATACAAATATGGTAGTGGGGAAGAAGAAAGAGAAGAGAGAGAAGGGGGTAACTTGATATTTTTCCAAGCCCATGGACCTCCCAAATACATTGCAAAAGTTAAAGACATTAAGTTGCTTTTAAAAACATAAAATCATTCTCCAACTATAAGTATAAAACTATCGTTATTTCTGTTTAAAAAAACCCTATTATCTCTGCCCCTCTATAATTCATTTTAGTTCATATCTGTCTGTTTTCCTTTCTGAAAGTTGTATGATCAGGTATTACAAATTTTCTACCAAAATGGAGAGGAGAGTGATATCATCCATAATGCCTATTTTTACTTCTCATTAAGTCATTGCTAAAACCACTGCTATTACTGTCATTTACTCTGATTTATGCATCTGCAACTTCAAGCATCATTTAAGTATGAACCTGAAAAATACATTTTATCAGTTCTCATGCTCCAGGGATACAGAGTCATGATGTGCAATTAATATATTAGTCAAGCATCAAACCTCTCCTTAATGTTATGCAGCTGCTTTTTTTTTTTTTTTTTTTTTTTTTTTTTTGTGTTGTAGCCACTGTAGATTCAAAACAGTCTTCTAGGTAAAATGCACTTTGTAAGATAATGAAGAATTCAAAAATCTGTTAATGTTCATGTCCAGATTCTAATTCTGAATACTCTGTATTCATGTTAGCCCAAGGAGCACACTTTGTGTTCAACACTATTAGGTTTTATTGCAATTGCCTTAATTATCAGTGAGATGAAAGGTAATTACACTTTTTTCTTCTTATATTAAATTCTTTGAAACAGATAAATCTTACTTAGAATTTTACTCTAGGTCTTTAACACAGAGTATTTACCTATCTTAGTAGCCATTCTGGTCAATTAAGAGATGGGCTTTTGGGGCGTCATTTCTTTGGCCTGTTTCAGATATCTGCTCTGATATGTGAGACACCTATTTTTCTCAGTAACAAGGAAGGTAGAGTAGGTTGGATAGTTTATGTATAGGTATCTTCTGTCATTACTGAGGCTATGCCTGGAGTGGTTAGTGCAATGTTCAAGTATTTTCAAAACACACTGGAAACACTCCTCTTGTAGATGGGGAGTATGGGGTCTCATTTCCTTTTCTAGGATTATGCCTATGTTAGGATTCCAACTATGGAGACTTGCCTTTTTCTTGCTTGCTTGCCAGGCTTCCCAAGACTGCTGGGTAGGTGTGCTGACCATTAGGACTTATTACCCAACCCGTGATTTCCCTGTTTCTCAGCTTCCAAAAAGGGCAATTTAACCACCTGCTTGCACTGGGTCTCTTAAAAGAGCTGAGGGGGTTCTGTTCTCAAATCTCTTTACTTGACTACAGGTCTTTATATGCCTGTTTTTGCATAGTTCCAGGAATTATTTAACTTCATTAAAAACACCTTACTTTCCAGAATAGCTCTGCAATACCACACACACAATGTTTCTCAGTACCTTGGGGGAAGTCATTTTTCTAAGTCATCTCTGAGTAGGTCACAGAAACCACAAATTAATTCAATGTAACTTCCTTCACTTCAACTTAATACAAACACATTGCATGTCTAATCTTTGGTGCTAAATCTACATTTAACAGAAAAAAACCCATCCTGAATTAATGGAAAAAAGAAAGATTTATTATGGTCCTAGCTTCAGTTAGTAGAGTCAATTAACATTTTGCTAGTAGAAGCAGACAATGGCTCTGAATCCGTTAAAGTGTACTTGAACAACCCTGCTTGCTTTAAAAACAGAAAACCAGAAAATTCTAGTATTTCAGTGAAGCACAGTGCCTGTTCTTAAGCTGTTTATCTTTAATGATGCATCCTCAGTAAACACTGCTATATTGTGAGACTTTGCAGATTGTTTTAAGTGCCTTGTGAAATGAAGAATAATCAGCCTTTGGGAAATTGGATATTGCACAAATTCTTCTGTGTCTTTTGTACTCAGATGTGGGGATGCTAAAATTGCTCTGTAAGAAGTTCAGATATGAAATGAGCCTTTTAATTCTCACACTGAATGTTAGCAATAACCTCTGAATTCTTGTACAATATCACAATACATATCTCAAACAGAGAAATAACCCTTAGTAATGAGAAAAAACAAATGCAATTTGAAACTTCAATTATATCTTGATCAACAGTAAAACATTGAACAACTTCCTGCTTTCTGGAATTGGACAGAAATAGAATATATATTGTAAACAGCAAGTTATTTGCAGCAAGAAGGAATTATGATGCTAGACTTGAAGAGTTGCTAATCAATAGATTAGGTACTTAGTTAAAATCTAAATATCTGAATTACAAGGCTCAACATGTGAAGGCACTAGTAATTCAGAAGTTAAATGTTAAAGGACTTTCAGCTTGTCTGGTTTTTTTATGTTTGCCAGACTGATGCTTGTTCTGGCAACTGAATTCATTACTGAACACATTACATTATCATCTATGGAAAGAGCTATGAAAAAAGCTCACAGTTTTGCAGGTGATTTAAACATCAGTATACTCTTTCACAATCCAGAATGCATGATGAAATAAGATGCTTTTTTGTATGTTAAATCTTTTTTACTTTAGGTTCATGAACACATACATAGGAAGTTTTCCGAAGTTAGTTTGTTGATTTTTATTTTTTGTGGGTTTTTTTTGTGTTTTTTTTTTTTTTTTTTTGTTTTGTTTTTTGTTTTTTTGAGGTTTTTTTTGTGGGGGGTTTTTTTGTTTGTTTGGTTTGTTTTGTTGTTTTTTTTTTTTATTTGGTTGGGGTTTTTTTGGTTTTGGTTTTGGTTTTGGTTTTGGTTTTATGGTGTTTTTGTTGTTTTTTTTTTGTTAAAGAGAAAAGTTTTTAAACTGAGAATGGACACCTGGGCCATAAATCTTCAAATTTATTTGTACTTAAAGAATTTAGATCATCTCACTGCAGAGATCAAATATGCCGTTAGTCATACTTATTTCTATATCATTAACGTACATGTGTTAACACAAGCAAAAGTTGCCTAATTCTGAAAGTAGCTGCTGTAATGTATTATAGAAGACTATCTTCAGGGCAAAATTGCAAGTACCACTCCTATCCACCATGAAAGCTCTGATATTAATGAGATTTAAGTGCTCCCATAGGTCTCTTGTTGAGGAATAAAAACCAGAAAGCTGATCAGCGAAACTATTATAAACAAATAGACCTAATTACTCATTTTCCTCTGAGATACTTAAAGATTTCTATGACAATTTTAATGGAAGAGGTACAAATAAAATCCCAAGCTTTTGCTAAATTTTCTGAATTTATACTTATCAAATTCATAAAATTGTTGTGTTAAGTGAGCCATTCCACAAGAAACATTAAAATATTGTAGGATTAGGACTTGTTAATTCTTAATCCAACTATGATATGTTAGCATACTACTGATTATTCCGGAAAGGTTGTAGATGTTTACCATATTTATTACCAGTAATTATTTAACCCTCTTCATTTCAAAGTATTTCAGGCATTTCAATCTAACCATGCTGGTATAAAATAGAGGGAAAAATCGTACCACCTTTTGAGAAAAAATTTTTAGTGAGATGGAGAACAGATTCTTACTCAAGAAGCCCCTGATATTTGCTCCATGGACTTCAGTGGTACATAAGCACAGACTATAACTAAACTCTTAATTTTTTTTACTGAAATGAGATCTACTAGACAATATACCTGCTAAAGAAAGGGTCACTTCAGTATAAGTAAGTATATTACAGAATGGTTTAGATAAGACAATGATTACTCCTTTGGAGACAGATGATGTAGAGGCAGTAACTACTGAACAAAACTGGTAACTTCAGGAATACTCTTCACGATGAAAAATGTATTGTAATTATGTCTGAATTATATATTTGGGACATGTCAACCCTGAATATTCTCTGTGATAGCATGAGTTTTACATTCTTCCTTGGCACAGTTAATTAAAAATTTAATTTCAGGTTAGCTTTTTCTTTAATATCAAATAAATGCTACCCACCACTTCCTCTTAAAGATTATTCTTTCTTTTGTTCTTACTAATAAAAGAAAATAATATATTACCACCTTCCTATTTTCCCTTTATGTTTTTTCTTGCAAGTTTTCCTGTCTCCTTTCCTCTGAATTAGCGGAGCAATTGCTTATAACCATTCACAGGGCACAGCTTTCCTCAAGACTTTTAATAATTTTTATATTATATTTTCTCAACTCCCTGCAGGTTTCCTGATTCTTTTCTTTCCCCTCTCCTTATCAGATGTATATCACTGTATTTTCCAGCTTTGTTTTACTCTTACTACAGTGTCTTACTATCTGTTTCATTTCCCATGCAATATACGTCTCTCTGATTTTCCTTTCATTCTGAAGACGTCTTATGTCTTATAAAATAAGTGGCTACACTAATTTTAAAGGGAAAGAAAATGAATTATTTTAATAATCCTTTAATTCTAAGTATGCATCTGTATAATGATCCAGGTTAAATAATCCATTTCAAGAGATACATTGAACAAATTTTCCCTTTGTACTTAATCTCTTTACAAAGCTAGCTTTGATGCCCAGAACCCATAGATTAATTTTATTTCACTGGGCTTTAATTTGCTTGTTATTCATGGAAGAAACAGTAATAAAGAGGCAGATGGTGAGAGATTATTCAAGTGCTACGCCAACTTTAATAACCTCAGTCACATAATGAGGTTTCTAAGGCTGTTTCTTGTACTTTCTCTGCAAAACCTTTGCTTATTCATCTCTTAGTTGATGATTTCTAAGTTTTTCTGAGTCCTCTTCAGAACTCAACATGAACGGCTCTAGCACTTTCTTTGAAACACAGAATAAAACTTGCTTACAAAATAGCTAAGTATATTCAATGTACTGCATATACTAAGTTAAAGAATCACATGACTTAGAGTAGCAATGCTGATAAAAAGTGAGGTCTCATACTTTAATGATAGCTGAATGATAGAATTCCTTCTATTTTATTGATTTACTACAGTGTAGACAGTAATAGATATTTTGGTGGGTATTACTTATGTTTTCAGAATAATGTTCAGCTCACTCAACAAATATTTTTTACTCACAAGTTTCATCTCATTTGAATTAGCCAGCTAAAGCTTGGTCAAAACAGGATTATAAACATCTTCACCTAGATACTTCTAACTCTAGTATATCACCCTATAGCAACTCTCACTGGTCTCTTCTAAATATAGAAGAAGTCTTGAATAGAATGTCATACAAGAGCCTGCATGAATCCATGAAAACTATGATTTTTAAGGAGAGGATGGGTCTGTTTATTCTAAAGACAAATATCTCTCCTGGACTTTGTCTGACCTCTTAACAGAGTGGCATCTGCATATAGTCTAAACCTTAAAATGAAAATAGGGAAGTATGACACTCTTTTAGAATTTTACGATTCCATCTGGAATTTCTTCTATTTACCTTCATTAAAGGCAAAATTATTTGCGAAAGATGCATTAAAAACAGATGGAAAAAAAATCCCAACTTAAATAATTTAATCTATAGTATGTTTTTGTGCAGGTCCCATATGGTGATGTGCACCCAGAACTATGCCTGGGCTTAATTTGTAAAGGAGCTGCATTGGAAAAAAAGACAGTCCATGGAACACAGGATATCAGGGATTCATCATCTGGGTTTTCTTCTGTTTGTTTTTTTTTTTTTGTTTTGTTTTGTTTTGTTTTGTTTTGTTTTTTTTTCCTGTGACCTTTTATTTGGCAAGATAAACATGTCTTTACATAATACAGGTATAACATATAAATTTAGATATAGATAGGTAATAAAATATAGATATTATTGAATTACATTATTTTTAAGAAAACAAAGAAGGAGCAATCTAGAACCCCTTCAGAGCCTTTGAGAGATATTTTTCTATTTGGAGAAAATTATCTCATGATGCACTTACAGAGAAATTTTAAAAATCTATTCAATTTTTCAGCTAATCTTGTCAATTCTTGAAACAGCATCTCAAAGGAGTCATTTTCTGTATGGATCAAAGTAAAGAAGAAAAAAAATCATTCCTTTATGGAGGAAGGTATTTGGAAGGTAGGATTCAAAGATAACTTGAGGAATTCATGAGGCAGCAGAATTGTTGTGATTATAGTCAATACTGTGTGCCTCAAAAGTTTAAACTACATTTAGGAAAAAAAAAAAAAAAAAAAAAAGCAGGCTCCCACCTCCCCTGAAGAAACCCTACAAAACATAACACAAAAAATCCAAACCAAACAAACAAAAACACAGCGAAGGACTGAGGATAAATCTTTTGAGCCAAACTATCAAAAAATATTATTTTATTCACATTATGCTCCAACACATCTCTGCAAGCTGGTAGAGATGGTAAAATTTACTGAATTATGCCAAAGAAAGTTACTAGACTTCTGGTCTGTGACAGATGTGACTCAAATTTTTTGAGAGATCAGAGACACCTTGTTAAGGACAAGCCTAAATTTCCCAGTATATACAGCTTTCTCCTTTATCATCTCTAGTCTAATATGGAAATTATATTAGTAAATGTCTGTAATGCTGTTTGACACATTTCAATGCCTGGGAAAATAAAAAGTATTCATCTACAAAACACCCCAGAGGAGAGGAAGGGTGGATTAATTTTATGTGGTTCAATTTGATTTTAGTGTAATATTGAAGAAGTGATAAAATATGCATTTAGAATAAGAGAAGTTAAACTTCATATGCTAAGAATTTAATGATCAATAACTTCAGAGGAATTAGAATTCCATCTTTTATTGTTTATATCTAGCTGTCTTTTACATATCAAAAGGCTGTTATGTTTAGAGAATCTTCTTTCAACAATATCCATTCTTTCTCTTTTTTTTTTAATTTTAGTATCTTGTTTAATCAGTGCAAAACAGATGTTTTGCAATATTGTAAAAATACCTTTATCTCTGTCTGGAAACTTGAATGAGTAGACAATGAAGGATGGCATCATCTCATGGGTATTTATACACTGAGATCTCTGAAATCCACATAATTATGGTAGAACTAGATTAGATCTTGGATCAACCTCAATGATTTTCTGCTGAAATTATGTTTCCTTTATTACAGAGTAATAAAAAAAAAAAGAACTATAGCTTTTCTTCTTCTGTCATCAATATTATAATATAGCTATTCAATGCTATTGAATTAGCTGAAAGTCTCCACTGAGAAATATTGTTTCTCTGTATTCTTATCAAACAATGATGAGTGAATGAACTCAGTACACCAGAATAAAATGTGATGAAATATGCTGACACTGATGTAATTCTTCATTGTGGTGTTAATAAATTCAACACAGGAGTTTTACAAGACACTAATATGAGATATTCTGCTCATGGACATCTTGTTTGTTATCAAGATTGGTATTTGCCAAGGGCTTTTTTCCTTAGACTTAGAGTTTTCCCCAAAGTGCTTAACAGGAATAGCATCTTCCTAGTTACGTTTGGATATTTTTTGATATTTGGATACTTTGGGCCAAATTAACCATTTTCAATGCATTTATTATGATGCCATGATGATTTATTCCTACATTCTTGGACTTGTTTGTCAAGCTAGAAGACTAGACATTTTAGAAGCTTTGTAGTTAGGAATCAAAATGTCCCCAGTCCCCAAGGTCCTCTCCAGAACATATCTTGTAAACTAAGATAGAATCATCCAGGGGAAGGTTCCTTGGGGAGGGGCACTTATTCAAGCCTCTCATTGGGGAATTTTTGATAGATATCCTAATTAGCAAGACCTATAATGTTGTACCAGATCTTTTGGGGAGTTCATTGCTGTGGGCATTGTAGTGTGCCTTCGACCTGGATGTAGTGCACCTAATGATCCTTAAAATAAATACCAAGATAAAATCTCTTTTTCCCCTTCTAACTGTGTTTGACTCTTGATTTTAAGACCAAGAAAAGACATCAATTAAGATTCTGATTTCATAGTATATTTCAACTTTTTTTTCATTTTTAATACATGATAAGTTATTTTGTCTAAATAAAAAGTCTAAAGACTGTTTTATTATGCATTGGTCTCTGAGGAACTAAATCTCTAGGATATAATTTAATAATACCTAATCTAATTCTATGCAATAAGCATCAAATAGGGATAATGAAGGTATTGATTTTGCATCTCTTATATATTAAAAGATCACAAGAAATTAAGCTATGTTACAAACAGTTGATAAATTAGTTTTAGAAGCTCTTACCTAATATCAGAAGAGAGGATCCTGTAAATATTCACTGGTGTACAAGTTAGAACCATATTATTACATTTATATTGTCATTTTAGTATAAGCAGTCAAAAAATGCATGGTAGTGAATCCTCTGAGAAATGAAAATATGGAGAAGCTTAAGTTCTGAAATGGTGGACAATTTATCCTCAGTCCCACAAAAAGAATGACAATCAAAACAAAAAAAGAACCACAATTCTTGAACATGGCAGATGGAGAACTTTCCAAATTATATTTTCTTTAATGTTTATACACTTCTTGTTAAGAGGCTTGTCTTCATAAGGCTTCTGTAACAAGTAGGACTAGGAACCTAACATTTTCGTAGGGAAATCCTGGAAATCCTTCCTCTGGAGAATCAAAAGTGCCTCTAAACAGAAGGCAGTTAAGGAGCTGGAGAATGTGACACCAGAGATTCCTAGGAACTATTTGAGTTTTGGTTTCTTATAAATTGTCTTCTCAGTAATTTATCTAGGATGCTTCTCAGGACCCACAAGACAAAGTCTCCAAAGTACCGTTCAAGTGACCTGTTAGGTAGTTAAGGGAGAGTCAAGGCTAAATCAAAGACAGTGGGAATCAACTCTCAAATTATACACCTGTATTTAAACATCTGCAATGCCAACACTTAAATGTGAGCTACTGACAACACCTGCAATGTTGACAATGGAGTTGAGACAGTCACATGTAACCTAGAGTTGCAGACTTCTGGTACACACTTTAAATAGGTCAGCTGAATGTGGTCTCTGAACATAACATATAGAAAATCCTGAATTGGAAGGGACCTACAAGCATCATCACTCTCCAACTCCTGGCCCTGCTCAGGACATCGCCAAGAGTAACAGCACATGCCTGAGAGCATAGTCCAAATGCTTTATGGATTCTGACAGCCTTAGTAGTGTGAACATTTCCCTGCAGAGCCCGTTCCAGTGCCCAACCATCTTAGAACCCTTTTTCCTAATATCCAACCTAAAACTCTCATGACACAGCTTCATGGCATCGCTTCAGGTGCTACCACTAAGGGGATCATTATCACCACAGAGATCAATGTCTGCCCCTTCTCTTCCCTTCATGAGAAAGTTGTAGACTGGCATGAGGTCTCCCCTTGGTCTGCTCTTCTCCAGGCTGAGCAAACCATGTGATCAGAGCCATTCCTCTTAAGGCTTAGGAAAAGGGTTGATGTTCCATATCTCCATCTACTGCCATGAGAGCTTAGACTCATTCCTCACATACTGGTCCTTTAGTGTGTCTACATCTGAACTGGAATTCCACTCTTTATTTCTGTTTCCATTTAGCTAAAATCAATTTATTCCTAGAGAATATCTTCTTCTTAATGAAGAACATTTCTGTCAGAAAAAATTAAACTTTAAGCAGTTTACTTACAGTAAATTATTTTTTTTCTACTATCATTGTCTTTTAAATGCTTTAAATGTGATATGAAAGAGAGGGAACGGTAATCCCTACTTGTTTCTTCTATTCCACTGAATAGTATGTGTTCATCATACTATTTTTTTATCACATCTTTTCTCTCTTTATCAGAGAGAAAACAATTGCATTATGTTTTGCCTTTTGTGTGAGAAAATATTCTCTATTCCCATCAGTATATTCCTCAATTGGTTCTCCGTCACTTTTTTCTTTTAACCTTTTGGCCTGTTGCTTCATGTAGCTTTCAAGGGCCAAATATTATTTTGATTTTAAAGATTGCTTTTTCTTTTTTCCCATCTCAACTTTAAATAATTCTTCACTCTTCTGCCTACTGATGAACACTGAACAAAATCTATAACGAGCTATCTGCAGTATCTCTTTCTTAAGTCAATACAATAGATAAAAGACATGATAAAAGGCATGAATAGTGATGCTTTCCTTTCACAATTATAGTTTACATACATTTTAACAGAGGAAATCCCAGACCTGTAGAAAGTTCCTCCAATCACCTGTGAATAATTAATTTGCATTTAAAACATCTACATATGTTTATGAGACATGCAATTAATTTTCAAACTTTTACAACTGGCAATAGAACTTAATGTTATTTCAGGGAAAAAAAATCCCTTCTTCCTTAATGCTTTTAGTTTAAACTTAATTCTTAGTCTACCTTTCCAATACTCCCTTGAAACATAAGCCATATATCACTAGTTAATTGTGGAACAGCTGATGTGTAATGTGGCACACATGAGAATTAAATGGTTAAAGCAGACTTCATAATAGCATGAACTACTTCGCAAGTACTAAAATTATTGTTCTTTCCAACAAACATAATGATGTCAAAGCTACAATAAGACCAGCAACAGCAAAAGTCTGGAAAAGAGATGTGTAATTAAAGAACACAAACATTCCTGTGTAGGGTCTGACAGGCCCCTGTCCTGGCAGGAAGCCCTTGTTTAGATAAAAGAGACTGCACAATCTCCAGATGTGGGGTCTGACAGGCCCCTGTCATGGCAGGAAGGCCTGGAGATAAGGAGGTTGCACAATGTCCTGCAGGCCCCTCTTTGAAAGTCAGTGTAATTTGGTTACAGCGAGAGAAGACAGACCCATGATCCTCTAGGAAACTGTATGTAAAATACCCTAGTACCCATTGGTTTCTCACCCTTTCACACCCACCTCTGTACCCCCATAAAAGAGACCCCTCTGACTCGAGTCGGCGGAGGATCCATCTCTGGTCACCCCTTCGCGGAAGATGAAAGAATAAAGCGACTTCTGCGGAACCACCAGAAGGACCTCTCCTCTCTCTATCCGGGCCTGGCCAGGGGGGTTTGCCTTGCAGAGCAGAGCTGAAATCACTCCCTGAATCACTAAGAGCTGATGGCTGCTGAGCCAGGCATCTCTGCAGGCATCCCCGGCCAAGGGCTGAGAGAAGCCACAACCCCCAGGGAGACGGTTCCTCATGGGATCACCTCTGCGGGTCTGCTACGGCTTCTTGGGTCTGAGCCTCACATCCCAGCCAGTACTGACTGACCCCCGGAATTACTTTATTTCTGCATAGAATTTTTAAAATGTCTTTTTCACATGACTGAAAAATAACTTGAAAGGAAAGGAAAAGTTAATGGGAAGCAAAGCTTAAATATGACATGTGAAACTGCAGTCAATAACTACACAGTTAAAGATGCTCCATGAAATTGTCAGCTGATTTTCCAGACATCTGAAGAGCCTTATATAGTATAATAGATTACAATAGAACAGATGAATGGAAAAAAGTAGGAGCAGAGATTTGTGATAACAAATAAAAGTTTACGTTAAGAAGCTAGTTCAGAAAACGTCTAGGACAAAAGATACCTGGAAAGCTAGGGAACAGGAAAACATCAATCATATATAGAGGTGAGAAGAGTTACTACAGTCAAAGAAACAAAAAGCTTATAGAAAAAATCAAACTGACAGAAAAATAACTGGTATTGGAAGAATGAATGGAGAGAACTAGAGAGGAGCAATAAGAAAAAAATCCATTTTGGTTTGGAAGATGTGAAAATTTGAATGACATTTAAAATAAAGGTAGGAAACAGCAGCAGAGCAGATTTCAGGTAGATTTGCAGGAATACTTGAAAAGCTAGGAAAGCTGATTAATCAGGACTGGATCTGAGCCAAGAAATTATGTTTATCTAATGTGATTTTAGATGTCTGTAATAACGACAGCATAAGGGATTCTAGATGCCTAAATTAGAATTAAACATCTAATTATTATGCACAAAATTGACAAAAATATCATAGGAGTCAGTCAGAAATATCAAAAGGAGCTAGGATAGGGGAAGAAAAGAAAACAAACCCACAACCAAAATGAGGCAAACAGAAATAACCTAAAGCTAACTGTAATACTTTTACTATTAAACTGTAGGAGGAAATGTACTATTAAACTGTAGAAGGAAATCTAGAACTCAATATGTTACTCAATAGCTATTAGCCTCTGAAGCCTTTCTGCTGTGGAAAAAAAAAAAAAAAAAAAGCCCTTTTCTGAGTGTACTGGTTCCCATCTCCTACTAGATATAAATTTCAGTCATCTCACATCTTTACTGGGTTCATGCTTTGGGCTGATCAGCAAAGCACACAGGAGAATTGAAAAGAAAAAGGGGGTATAATTAGTTTGAGGGGGTTTTTTTTTCAGTCTTAAGCAATTTATATTCATTCATACACACAAGCAAAACACCCCAGAGTAACAGCCTTATTACAAATGTAAATTCAAAAATTCTAAAGTTCAGAAAAAAACAAGGAAAGATTTTCTTTAAAACGGTAATAAATTAACTCCCTTATACTAAGGGAGTTTGTTTGTTTGTTTTTTTCCTCTTTTTTTAGAAGGAACAAAAAATCCCCAAAAAACAAACAAACAAACAAAAAACCCAAACAAACAAACAAAAAAAAACCCACCAAAACCTTAGGTAGAATTCAGAAGAGTTCTAGAGGACAAATAGTTCATGAATAGGCATAAAATAGTGGTGAACTAACAACGATTGTGACAGTGGATGTTTATATAGTAGTCTAATGCAGAAAGTTGGCATTAAAGTTGTGGAAAAAACAAGATAAAACACACATGCACTCACATACATGTATTTATAAATGTGCTTTGTAAGCTGAAAATTGTTTGAATGATTTTTGAATTTATAGCACTACTTGATTTGGCAAACTCCCTTGAAACATTTACTCAAATATTGTAAATATTTACCATGGTTAGATATGTTATTGCATAGTATAAACAGTTTTCTAGCTGAGAAAATGGTTCAATGTAAATTAAAGATCTGACTTTGTGTTAGGGAACCATATTTCATTGGTAACTTGTCCTTTATTTGTAAAGTAAGTGACATGAAATTAGACTGTAGTACTATTATACATGGCTGAGCTATTAGAAACAGTGGAACAGAGTGTGGCTTGCAAAAGCAAAGGACAGTATGGATTCTAATTTTAAAGAGACAAAAGGATCACTAGAAATTTTCCTACTGAACAAAGCTGTAGACAGAATTTTTTTATTCCTTTGTATTTCAACTTCCAAGTAGAATTCAAGAGTTAAACTTTGGTCACAAGATGATCAAATATGTTTTGTGTTATTGTACAACATGAACTACCATATTGCAAAAATAGTGAAGTAGAGGAAGTTTCATTTCAGGCTGCATGTGTTTACTAGGACACATGGGGTTTTATTCATGAGATTGATCTGTGTTGAAGTCTGTAGTGTTATCTGTCAGTCATATATTTGGTGTAGTTTTTATAGTTAAATTAAGTCAGATTGTGTATTTGTCCTCACGCTGCCAAGGAGAGACAACCTTAAAATAAAAAGCAGAATGATCAGCCTAATTAGCCAGTATGTCTATGCTTTATTGTCAGTGGAACTCATTGAAGAACTACTACCATGGATTCAGTACCTTCCTCTAGTGTTGGAAAATTAGGATTAATTTCATTTAAGCATTAAATTTAGTTAATGCAATTTAGTCCTGTGGAGAAAACTGGTTGAAAATTCATCTTTACTCTTTTGGAATGAATAACCTAGATCAGTAGAAGGTATTATCTGGGATTAGCTGATAGTTGTAATCCAGTTTCATTTCCTAAATAGACAAATATTTTAGGTGTTTTTTGCCACCTCTGTGGCTAATAGTAACCTTTTCTGCAGTTACTTTTCCAGGTTCTTTTTCCATTCTAGTTTGGAATCAGTTTTGGGCAATCTATTTTGAAGAACAGATTCGAAAAAAGGGCTTTGAAATGATCGGTTCTATAATAGCTGACTTAACAGTCTGTTGTCTTCTTTATAGCTGTGGGATTACTTCTGGTCTTAATTTTTTTCAGTAACTCTAATGATAAATACAAGACACAAGGTGTTTTATTATAGGCCTCCCTGAATATTCACCTTTAATTGAGCTCCCAAAGAAAACCTGAAGGATCTTTCTGAACAGAAAAGCCATGTTCTATTAGAAAGCTAACTAGAATAATGTATATATTTTGAAACTGGGGCCACTCAGATAAAACAGAATAGAGACAAAAAATATTTATAAGAATATAATCTCCATGTACACTGTGTCCTTCCATATTGGGAGTTGCATTCACATAGTTTTGTCAACTCAGTAACTCCCCCAATTCCTATAGGCTCTTCTATCACAAACATTGGTTGTGCTGTAAGCAGTCTTTTCTTTGAACATGCTTGTTTCCATGTCTTCCTACCCTTCCATAAAATCTAGAAACTGCTGAGCTTGCTGATTCTTTGCCAAAGGCAGACGTAATTTAATGTTCTCTCCAGTATTCCCACAACCGTCAGTCATCAGATTTTTAAGTAACAGCATAGAATGGGAGAAAACAGATATAACACATTATATTCGTCACAAGGGCTAAGACTTGCCTTGTTGAACAATATTGAACAGAGAAGTTTATGTCATCACTCTAGGCAGCTCAAAGGAAAATGCTGAAGGAATGAAACCTGAGATGAAAATGCTAGTTTTGGCATTACAGAAAACAGAGAACTTTTCACTGGAAATGACTTCTGGAGATCCTAATACAGGACTAAGCTCAAAATTACATCAAGATGAAGGCCTTGAAGGTCTTTAACTATTAATATTTTCCAAGAATGAAATTTTTATCATCACCCTCATTACAAATTCTTCTTATCCTTACACTTGATTAGAATTTCTTCTGTGCCATTGTTTCTTCTCCCTTGGTAAGTACCTGTGAGAAAAGTCTGGCTCCATATTTCTTTGAATGTTTCTTTGTGTTCTGGAAGTCAACAATAATATCCCTTCCTGTGTCACCTCCAGTCTAAACAAACTTGTCTCCTTCAACCTCTCCTGGTACAGCCGATGCCCCAGGTTCTCAAAGTGACCTGTTACAGATACTTTCTAACCTGTTGGCACTCCTCTGGCCTGGGGGTCTGACATCTGGTCATAAATGGCTACTGGAGCATCCCTGGAATGATAATCACTGTCCTCAGCCTGCCCTTGCTGAGGCCACCTTTCATTTCTGCAGGCACACTTCTACAATATCCAGCTTGCAGTTCAAACTCGCCTGCCACCAGAGATAGAAAGCTTTCCCCTGCAGCTAAAACTAAGCTCCTGTGCATATGCAGCTCCCTTGTAATCATATTACCTGGACTACTTAAATTTAGAAATTATTCCCCTTACTCTGGGTAAGCATGAAATAAAGAGGCAGATGTTACTCCTTTTCACTCATGGAAGCTGTTCACCCAGGTTTTCTAGTGAGGTTTAGTGAACATATTCTTGTCATTTATTTCATGCTCTCATTGATCCTTTTCTTTTCTCCCCAATGACTTAGATGGGATAAGAAGGCAAGCATCCTTTATTGCCTAATTTAGGATGAAATTAATCAAGTTCTTTGGGAAAGGAAATCTTGTAATAAGCACTCAGTCCAAAGTGCCTAGTGGTATTCCCCAAGGGAGAAACAAACGGATGATCTGAGGGTGATGGTGGTAGGAAACGAACTAAACCAAGGTGTACAGTGTTTCCTTGTAGGAATTTTTAAATAAATCCCATGTACATGGCACATTATTGTTACAGATTAATCTCCAGAAGGCGTATGCATTACAACACTTTTATAATGTTTTGCTATTTTGTACAATATCTTCAGATCCTTTTATGGCAGGAAATGTTATTAATTAACTATTAACATCAGAAAGAGACTTTTTTTTCCCTGTCCAATGAGTATAAAGATTTCGCTTTTTAACATTTCTTTGTGAAGTCTTCAAAATCCACAAAGGTACACTTGGTTCTCTTAGAAATTATGACATTTCTTGGAAATATGCAGTTTTTGCAGTTTATGCTGCCTTTTTCATTTCTTTGTCCATTTTTCAGTGTGTTTTATGTGGAAATAGCCTTCCTAAAATTTAGAAAAGAATCCTATGTCCACTATAACACAAAACAGGAAAGTAAATTCAACTATAAGTAGCTTAACACTGCAAAATGTAAGAAGCTCTTTGATTACTGCTTTAAAGTGCTGTAAGCCTGGATTTTATATCCTTTGGAAGATAAAACAAATTAAAATCATTCTGATAGTACTGACAGCTAAACAGAGAGTTTTTTTCTTTCTGTTTTGTTTCATGAGCATAGTGCAACAAGGGAGAATGCCCCACAAGCAAAGAGATTTCAGTCAGTGCCTTGTGAGCAGTGATGAGAACAACCTGCATGTCAGATATGGCTGGCCTGACAAAAGCACAGTGTTCTGCATACAGTTAGCAACCACATTTTTCCTGTCATGTTGGAAATGAGTAATTCGAGCAAGATAGCTATTAAGGTACTTTGGCACAATTACAGGTGACAGATGTCTTCTACACCAGTTCCAGGAAATAGGCATTTCTCAAAAAATTGGCATTTTTCTTCAAAAAAGAGGAAAGTGCAGGGAAACCTGGATTAGGCTTAAGCACTTGGGTTGCTATAAAGCTCATTTTCAGTTATATTCTTATGGCTTCTAAATTGAATTGCAAATGTAAATTTAAGCTGAATAAAAAAAAGGAATGGGAGGGTAAGAAACTTTTTTTCTCACATTGCATAACTAAACAGGTTTCTTTTCATCAAGGGAAGTTCTAAGTTGTAACTTGAATTTGTAACATAGTTGTAGCTGAAAGATCCTCCAAAATAAACAAGATTACAGATCAATGAACAAAAGAGCCATATATTTTTCCAGTCCAAATACATTTTTTGATGAAACATGCATGGATGGAAATAACTTTTAAAGACCTTTTATACTCTCTACAAAAGGGTATATATTCATGTTCAAGTTCCAGGACTGGGTGATGTGTGATGTCGTTTTCAATTTTGTATTTATGCAATAACCTTAATGAGCTTGCTGCATCCATTGAAAAAAGTGTGAAGAGACGATCATGCTACAGTGATTTAATGTTTGTTTTTTAAATTGAAAAAATAAAATGTAGACATCTTCACAAATCTTGAGAGAAGTAGATTAACACTGCAGGTATAGAAGTAGTATGGTTTAACATCAAGAAAGGAGTTGAATATTAGATAATTATTATTTCCTCTTAAGCAATCAATATATAAATTATCCATAAATTAATCTTATATATATACATGTATCTATGTATATTTAAGAGTTTAGATTGAAATCTACAGAAGTTTTCAATTTTCTGATATTTTTCATAATACATTTCTATGAGCAACCTGCCAGTGCAGTAGAGCAACTCCTTGGCCAGGTCAACTACTTCTCTATAGCAGGGGGAGTGGGTTGCTTTCATTGTATTTCTGCTAATATATAAAAATGTATGCTCATGGGCATAGGAAGGGAAAAAGTGAAAGTGAAAAGTGTAACTTACACCATTGAGAAGAAAAATATTACCTTTTTCTTTATTTTACATACAGAAGTATGCTATCCAGAATTTTCAGTTATTCTTTAAAATTTAAAAAATTCTAAAGATTGTGTTTGTGTTCTTGTTTGTGAGAATATGACCAAAAAGAAAACACTTTTCTCAATTTTAATTTACCACCTTTTTTTTATTGTATATTAGCATTGATTAATAGTATTTACCAAACTGTACCAACATTTCAAATGAGAGAAAACTAGAGCAAAAAAAACCCTTCATAAAAATACCTAGTGTTCTGAAATGAAAAGGATTTCATTCCTGTAACGAGACAACAGTAGTTTTAATGAAATGAAAATGGGAATGTATTTGATTCTGCAAATTGGGCTTTTTTTTTTTTCCATAGGACTGAGTTAAACTATTTGCTGTCCCTGACAACATTCAAAGTAGAAATTTAACTCTTTAAATTGAAATAAATATGTCAAAATCTTGTGGCAACAGGCTTTATCATTCCTCTAAGGAAAACAAGCTTCTATTCTTGTCAGGGCTAGCAAGACTGGAAAGGAACCTAAGATTAATCATTTCTGTTCATGCTGAAGAATCCAAATGTCACTCCACTCTCAGACATTAAAAACGCAACAATTTCTTCTGGAGTTTATGCTGCTCTCCAGACTCCTTTTCCATGTTTTGCACTGGTGCATTTATTTTTTCCCCCCTCCTATTAAATTCTGTATTATGCTTTAAGCATCTGTTTTGCTTTCTTAGAGGCATAAGGGCACCAGACAGCCCAAGGGACTTATCTTCTAGTATCCACATTTAGTAATTAAACTGTCAGTGCAGCATGATTTCTGAAGCAGTAATAATGTTATAGGGATGTATTTCTTCCCATTTGCAGAACACCACCTTACAACAGATGTTAGTGTCTGCATATATGCATATATATCCCCACAATTTTCAACACAGGTATGTATATGAGAAAGACAAAGAAAGACAGAGGTTATATAGGTTTATAGCTATCCCTGCATACATATATATATCTCCACTGGTAGAGTATATCAGCTTCTTAGTATTCACAGCACTGTATTCTGCACAAATGTGGTAACTACACTGTTGCACCTTAAGAATATAGGTGGGCTTTTTATCAAAGTTGTGATGCTCCCAAAGATTATTCTTGCACTGGGACCAAAATGCATAAAAAAGTCTTCTAGAAAACAGCTACCTTCTCTAGTTTTTTTTTTTTTTTGAAAACAAACACAAACCTAGACGCCTAAATAGCTTGATTTTTCAGTTATAGAATGATCACAAGTTTATTGCCTAGTGTGTTTTAGTATTAAAGATCATCCTGAAAAATCCAGAACAAATGGAGTTGTGTAACAGTATCGTGCAATGAAAAATATGTGGCATGTAACATGCATTTTTCAGATGAGTGCAAACTTAGTCAATGAGTAAAGGAGCAATAATGAAGGTCTTTGTCAAATTTAATGACATAGTGGAAATTGTGGTTTCCACCATCTGTTAACTGTTAATTCTGTTGCTGTATTTAACACAGTTGCTTTGGTGCAGTGATGAAAAATATGAAGAGAAAGGTACATTTTTTCTAAGCATTATCAGCTAAAACCTTAGTGTTAAAACAAAATATGAAGATTTTGAGAGAATATACTATAATTTCTGGGAGGTTTGCATAAAGTAATTGTTTATGAGGCAGGTCTCTTTAGTGCCTTTTGAAAACTGTACATTTTTGCTGGTTGCTTCCTACAATGTGTCTGTGAATTTTTCAGTTACTCTGTTACATTAATATTGTGAGGACAATATGCTTGTCACTGTCTAGACAAAAAAAATCTGATTTTTCCAGAACTTACTGAAAAGTATGACTTATTTTACATTCTGAGACAGTAAGGCATGAAATAGAAAATACCATATAAAAATTTTGTCCCAATTTTTCTTGTAAGCCCTGTATAAGTAGTGAAAGACTGCAATAAGATCACTGTGCAGCTTTCTATTGCCCCGGCTGAATAAATCCAACTCTCTTGGCCTTTCCTCATAGCAGAGGTGCCTCACTTCTTGGATCATTTTTGTGGCCCTCTCTGGAACCACTCCAAGAGGTCCACATCTTTCTTGTGCTGAGGGTTTCAGATCTGGATGCAGTGCTCCAGGTGGTGTGCCAGGAGATGTGAAGCAAAGGGGCAGAATCCCCTCCCCAGCCCTGCTGGACATGCTGCTTTAGATGCAGTCCAGGACAAGTTTGGCTTTCTCAGCTGCTAGTGCACATTACTGGGTGATGTCCAGACTCTCATCCACTGCCACTTCCAAGTCCTTGTCATCAGGGCTGCCCTGGATCTGTTCAGCCTGTATCAATACTGGAGATCACACTGACCCAAGTGCAGCCCCTTTCACTTGTCCTTCTTGTACCTCATGAAGTTCATATAGGAACACTTCTCAACCTTGTTGTCCAGGTCCCTCTGGATGGCATCCTGTCCTTCAGGTGTGTCAACCTCACCATTCAGCTTGCTGTCATCTGCAAATTTGATAAGGATGAACTTAATTTCACTGCCTATGTCACTGATTAAGGTATTAAAGAATACTAGACCAAATATGGGCCCCTGAGGGACACCACTGGTCTATGATCTTCACATCACTTTGAGCCATTGATCACTACCCTCCAGATGTGACCATCCAACCAATTTCTTATCTGTCTAACAGTCCATCCATGAAATCCATCTCTCTCCAATTCAAAGGGAAGGATGTTGTGGGGGACCATGTCAAAGGCCTGATGGAAGCCCAGATAGATGACATTCATAGCCCTTCCCTTGTCCACTGATGCAGTCATTCTATCACAGAAGACCACATGCTGGCGAGGCAGGGCTTGCCCTTGATGAAACAATTCTGGCTGTTTTGAATCATCTCTCTGTCCTCCATCAACCTTAGCTACAAATGTATTAGAATTAATGTTTACAAAGCCAAATATAATGTCCTTATAGAGACTGTTTTCAACCTAGGATATGTTTATATGATCTCCGAATTCTTTCACTTCAAAGGCTAAATGACTTCTTTGTAAATGGAATATTAAGGCAGGCAAATCATTTAATTATCTGGCTATTACATCAACACATCAGGATTCCTTCTGAATGCAGCCTGTTGATATTCCCCTGTCTTCTTTCCAGCTGGCAGTTTCTGGCACTCCACTGAATTTTACAGTTCAGAGTAACCACAACAGTAGAGTCCATTCATAATCTTACACTTTGAAAGTCTTTCATATAATGTAGGCCTAAATGCCATACGTACAAACAAATTCTCTCAGAGTAGGGCTCCAATAATATTTTTGGCTATTCTTAAAGGGAATTTTAAAATGTCACATATTTTGCAATACATATCATGTTCCCTTTCCCCCCCCCCCCTGTTTACAGTATATAAATCTAAACATACATTCTATTTAAAATTATTTTTTAAAACTATCATTGGGCATAGACATGGGGATGTAAAGCTGTCATGTCTGTTCCCACCTATACTTCTGAGCATACTTATCTTCTTACCATTTTTGTTCCTTTCCTTCCTTTGTTAAGTTAAAATAAAAAAAATAAAACACCAAACAAAACCCAGACATGGTCTACTCTCTTCCAAACTTGTGTGCAGAATTTGGCTTGTGGCTGTTCAAGTTCTGTCTGAGCCAGGATATATGTTCTGCTTTGTGGTGACACTTGGCAAAACATATATAATGAAAGCCTGACCTGGCCATGTTCCTCTTTCACTAACAGGCTCCCAGAGGCAGGGCATCTCTGAGAAATAACTTCCTCTTAAGACAGGCTTCTCATTTGCTCTGGGTGCTAAGGTTAAGTTCTTGATGAAGATTCATCCAAACAACTCTTTTCACTGTCTTCCCTGAAGGCTGGCTGCTGCAGTCTCGCTTTGCAAGAGGCAGGGTTGACAAACTATGCTTTTAGAAAAGGAATTATGTCATTAATGGTAATGGAAAGAAAGGGATGAGTGCTACTTGATGTTTTCTTTTTTTTTTTTTTTTTTTTTTTTTTTTCAATATTAAAGCAATATTTTAGCAAATACATCTTGCCTTTAATGGGTATTTTCTACAGCCAATCCAATATGTCCTGATAAGATCTGGAGTTTTGAAACGAATCTGTAAACTTGCTGAAGGTACACTCTGCCCCATGATCCAGATGATCATCTCTTTGGGTGCAGCTGTTTAACTAAATTTCAATCTACCTCACTGTCTTTTCATCCATCCCATACATCAAGAGTTTGTCTATGAAGATCTTGTGGGAGTGCCAAAGGCCTTACTTACTGAACTCCAGGCATATAGTGTCCACCACTCTTTCTTCCTCTACCAGGCCAGTCATTGCATCATAGGAATTTATCAAGTTGCTCAAGCATGCTTCTCCTTGGTGAAGCTATGCAGATAGCTCTTGGTGGTTTTCATGTCATCCATGTGCCAGGAAATGTTTTCCAGAATTAGCTGCTCTTTCACTTTTTTGTGATCTGGTTAAGCTGCCTCTGATTGTCTCTTCCTGTTTTGTCAAGGAAGGCTGAAAACTCTTTCCTTTTATGGCAAGACAAAATGACAGCAAGAAATGTTTTAAAAAATCAGTTCTGAGTTATTCACAGAACTCCAGAAGGCAGAGTATGTTAAGAAAAAGACTGCATGCAATGCAAAATGGTGTAGATATACTTGAGGATAAGTTCTAAGTCAGCCATTATAGGAACCTTGGGATGTGTAGTTGTATCAATTTGGTAGTTTGAGTTAATTATCCCAAATATAGGTCATGCAGTTGCACGCTCTTCAGCTTCTGCAATTACAGAGGTAAGAACAAAAGCTTCTATCATTATTCAGGTGATAAAAGCAAGACTAGGGAAAATGAGGACCCATTGCTCAACAAGAAAGGGAACTTGCTTATACAGAACATGAAAAAGACCTAAGTATTACATTTCTTCTTTGCACAGTCTTTATAAACAGGGTTCTGAGTCCACCTGCCTCTCCACTACTATGGAGGTGAGACTCCTGAGAGTCTTGTAGCATCTCTGTAAGTGACCAATCTCTTATTTGTTCACTGGAATACTGTACAGCCTATTCACTTCTTCCTGTAGCTCCCTCACTTGGTGACACCACTCCTCAACCACAGCACACCTTCTGCTGAAGAGCAGTTTTTCTGCCCCAGTCTCTCAGGGAGGCATCAGGCACTCCTGGCAACCTGTGACCTGGAGAGCTCCACCTGCCATCGGCAGGTCAGTGGAGGCTCGGACATGGCTGGGCAGTGGCTGCAGCAGCTGCAGGGGAACGAGCTCCACAGCACATCAGCACCATGAGTGAGGAGGCTGATACGGGGTGCTAATGAAACTGGGACTGAAAGGATCTTTTTGTGCTATTTTACACACCAGATACTGAGGCTGTTTGTCTGCCTCTATTGGTCCTCCTGGATGGTCAGAGAGAAGCCCTTCCCGCTTGCCCCGTCCCTGCAGACTGCCCTGCAAACAGCCGTGCCGTGCCCCCACTGTTGTGCCCCACGCTTCCTGACCTGCCACACCCTCTCTGACGTGCCAGGCTCCTGTTTGTTCAGGCTTTAGAGACATTTAAATTGCCTCAGCATTTCAAGCTCCCATCCTGGCTGGCTGCTGATACTTCTGGGTCCTGATGGGGTTCAGAGCTGCTGCTCGGATGTCCCTGAGCTCAGGCCTCTCTGTATGGCTCAATCCAGTTTTCTCCCCTGGCCTTACTGTGGTCACCACTGCTGCCTCTGTAGTTTACTAATTTGCACAACATTGTGACTAAGTTATTTGAAATATGATAAATATAATACGAATAAAAGAAGCTTTGTAAGAAAACAATAAAAAAACCCCAACCAAACAAAGAGTAAAATCCACAGCAATGGACCAGAACATCAATTTTGGGGCAAAAATATTTTAAAATATGTCAAACAGATGGAAATATGGCTCTGTTCTCATTTACCAGTATCATATGTTGTGGTTAAGACTTATACTACTTACTTCTGTCACTAATGAGCATTCGAGAAAAAATACAATCCAAATGCAATCATGCCCTGGTTTTTGTGATTTGCAAAAGAGTTGCTTGGGATGGGGAAAAAAAAAAAAAAAGATGACCAACAGGAAGACCAAGAGTTTCAAAACATTCTCTCTTCATATGAAACTATACTTTGTATAGTACTATACATACTATAAATGCAGAAGAAAGAAGCAGATGCAGCATTTCTCTAAAAGGATCCACAAGCCTGAGATTCTGTATCTTACTAAACAAAGCTTTAAGTGACATCTATAGAGAGATACTGCAGTCTTTGGTTTGCCTCTGCCTAATGTGTGATTTATTTTCCCTCTAAAAGTCTGTGGTATGCTAAATATAAGTAATTAGAGAAGAGAACCAGCTCAAGAAAATAAATCTGTAAGAATAAAATGAAAGATATCTTTTGGAATCCTAAGAACATTCTGGACTTAGGGTAAAATTGTGTATGTAATATGTATTAACATCCATATATTGTATAGAATAGAAACCTATGAATATATTTTCCCCCTTAGCTCTCCCAGTGCTATGTCCACATTATGTTGTAACAAAAATGCAGCTGTGTAAAACAGCAAGAAACAAAGCAAATCACAAAAATATTTCTGCATACATTCATACATTAAAAAAACCCAAAAACAAAAAAACCAAAACAAAACAACAAAAAACAACAACAACAACAACAACAAACATTTGAAGAAAAGCAGTCCTAGCTGAATTACTGTTGCATTGTTGCATTGAAAATGGTCTTGACTGAGGGAATTTATTTTTAATAAAATTTATGTCTAATTAGCAATGTTTTCTGATCATTGATTTCAGTACTGGGCAGAGGGAAAAAAAACCTTATTTTACGACAAAATAAATACCAAATTAAATAGCTTTTCTCTCCCTTCTCAACATTCAACTTCATACAAACAGCTATGCTCCTTTATTGTCTCAGCTTTCTTTGTTTTCACTCCAGGGAACTCTCATTCTGTCCCATTTTCTCCGATGAGGTGATGGGAAGCACTAGACCTGGGGTGTGGGGTCATGTGCTTTAGGGTTTTCTTACTGCTGCTTTTTACTCATTAGTGTCCCTGCCTTGGCATGTGCTGCCCATGGTCCTCAGCCCCTCAGAGGTCACCCAGAGTCAGCATTGGTCACCTGTGGACACAGTCTTTCAGGAGGGTCCTTCCTTTGGTGTGGAATGCATCTTTTCAAGAGTGCTTCCCTAGCTTGCTAGTATTAACAACAGCAAAATTTCCTCCTGTCTTAGGAAAAAAAGATGGTACGAGTGAGTAGCATGGATCAGAAGGAGCAGATCTAAAATCCAAAACATTTGGTGTTGGGGATCTGATGTTTACTTTACTTTAGACAATCTATAGCCTTGCCCCATTGACTGAGTGCCCTTTTGCAGCTGGAGTACATCAGATGTCCATCTGACTTTATCTCCCATTTCAGTAATGTCTGTAAATAAAGCAGCTTTTGCACACGATGATGTGAAACAAAGCATGGTAACTGGACACAAATGTGAGATTTAATTAAAAAATTCCCCCCTGATCTGAATAAAATGCTTATGTGGACTCTGATCAAGAAGTGCCAAAAGAAAATAAATTACACATAAGTCACATATGGAAATAACATTTTTACTACTTGAAACACGTGCATTGCAGAAAGACTGAGAGTAGTCTTCTTTTATATCACCATGCTATATATTTTTCTTTTGTCCAAATAGAGTCTCGAAGGAGACTGGCTGACTTTACTCTTCCTTGTAAGTATATATCCTGCAGACCACGGTGAAATGTCATGTTTGGGAAAAGCACATGAAAAACAATAGTAAGATGCACACATTTGGCCCATAATGTCCTATACGGAAATCCATGAATGAAATTCATCAACTGTAATCCCACTGAATTATAAACAAAGGCCAGCTCCTAATGTAGTGTCAGCTGCACAGACTGGTGGATTGCCAGAACAGACAAAAAAAAAGAAAAAAGAAAAAGTGACGGGGTTCCTCAAAATGAAGTTTTCAGTATTACTTACTTTGTCTGAAGAATTGAGGCTACTTTCACAAAATGTATATTAAACTACATAATTTAAACTACATATACAGTGAAATAACAATCCTGTCTAAAATAGGTTATCATGGTCATATACAGAGCTGGTGTAAAACTATGTGCAACAGCTGTTTGAAATGCCTTTAATGTTCTGCAAATGTGATGCCTTCTCTAAAATCTTTTAGCTGGAAACATAACTAATATTGGCCTTGTGTTTCAGGCTGATTTAGATTGGTATGATTTATATTTTCTTATTGTTTCATTGTGATTACTCAGCAGTAGCCAAATAAAAGTCAGCGTCCTTCAAGATGAAGTATCAGAGACCTGAAAGGTGGTTCAATGTGGGCTAAAATTTGCTTTTTATTTGTCTGTAAGTTTCTTCTAGTATTATTCATTTTCATTATTGCTGTTTGCTGATGCTGACAAAATGCCTCATAGCTATATAACTTTTCCTTTTTTTGTTTGCTACACATGCCAGCAGGAAAGAAGGTGCCAAGAGGAAATGATGTTGTGGATACATACATTTTTGTGACAGATCAAAGTGTTGATGGCCATGTTGACTGGTTTGCAAACTGTCACAGTTTATTTGTTAAATATCAGTAATGTCAAAAAACATTTATTATGAAAGGTACTGGTTTTGAAATAACCTTTAATGCTTTATTTTAAATATGCATTGTGTACAATGAACATCTATGAAAATTACTACCAAAATTTTAAAATGTTTTATATTCTATTATGATATCTATCATTTCCTAAAAGTAATGCTTATAATTTTTTCTCAGTTTCACAGTTAAATAAAAGTTACTATTTTAAAATAATAAAGAATTTAAGCAGCTTTATGGATTTAATAAAAAATAAAACTATATTTGTGCCTTATGCAGAAATGAAAAGATAATCACAGACCTCTCATACCAATCACCTCTTAACGCCTTTTAGTTGTTAAATGAAAGTTGTGCTCTTACTATTATTATTTATAAAATTAGTCTTATTACCGAAATATCAAGAAGAAGAATAAAGTTCATGACTTAAGATAGATAAATGAGACCAATGTTCAGTTCAAGGCCATATTTTAATGATAAGATTTTTTTCACTGACCTTTCCTTTTTCATATCTTCTATTTAAAGAAGACCTGCTCTAAGAGTGTATTTTAGTCCTTGGATATAAACTGGTAGTGTGAATTCCAGTTGGAGAAGTCTACTTGTCATTATTGATTAAGGAATGCAGGAGCTGAAGTTCCACATCAGAATTCATTTCCTAACCCACAAGACACACAATCAGTAACTTCCACCCTGTGCAAAGCACAAAGAACTTCTCTGCTCTTGAGATCTGTCATGGGTACATGGAGGCTTGCATGAGGGCAGCCAATTCTTATGTTTCAGTGATGCCCTCAGGCAATTCCCTTGGTTAGGCTACATTTTGTTTTCTACAATGTATGACAGAAATTCCATTCATCCTCCTGACAACCTAAGGGACACTGGTACATCTGTCTTTCCTTCCTTGTAAATCTCTGTATTGTATGCATATACATACATATATATATGTGCATATACATACATATATATATGTGCATATACGGAATTTTCATCTCTGTGAATCCTGTGGGGATTCTATTCTGAAGCTGATACCAGACATTTTATCTTCACTAAAGTCATCTTTACTAAAGCATGAATCCTTTCTCCATTCATCCCTGTCTGTAAGCAGTACAGTACAGAGGTCATATATGCCTGCATTAATGCTTTTAAGGGAAATAAATAAATAAGTCTGGATTTTTTTTCTATTGATGGAAAAAAAATGTGATTTCACACAAAATGAAATGTTCCTAAGATTCTTAGACTGTTCTCATTCATATTTATACTAGCAAGATAAAAAGAAGGATTTGGTTTATATTTTTCTTTAGGAACAATAAGTACTAATGTTTTTTATTTTTCTGTAATTTTGGCAGACACTGTAAGTGGGATCTATATAATCTGATGGAATATAATGTATAACCCGTAAAAGTAATGCATGAGCTGTAAAAAATAATTGATCATGTTGTTGCTGATTTCAAGATGTGCAAATAGTGTGAATCATCTCTGATTTGTCACAAAACTTATATACAGAAATTATTTTCAATTGTGTTTTAAATGATTTTTCAAGTGAAAGTCTGAAAAAAATTACAATGAAAAATAAGTTATGCTGGAAGGACTGTGGCTTCAAATACTTCCAGGGGCATATGTGCCTTTGACCTGACTACTGAGATAAATGGCATTTAAAAAAAGTCCCTAACAGAACAAGAAATCCAGAACAAAACTGACCAGAACTAGACCGTCTTTGCAACATCACTGGAATGAAACGTCTCATTCCAAAGTAGCAAAAGTACAGCAGCGTTCCTTTAATGAGAAAATAAAGCTTGTATGCTAGGCTCATACATATGCTAAAAGGACCTAACCTCAAGGAGGAAGCAACATTTTATAAATCAGCTATGCTCAGTAAACTAACTAACTAACTAAAACCAGGATAAAACTGTAGATAAGATTTATTTTGAGGAAGTTGAATTAGTTACTTAAATATATTTAAATTATTTTTTAAATGCACATTTCTTTTTAAATGAAAATTCCTGAGATATATTTGAAATTAAAATATTCACCTTTTTTTCCTTTAACGAAAAAAGATAAAAAGTAGCTTTTATTATATTGTGAAAATAGTTTTTTTTAACCCTAGTTGAAATGTTGCAACAAGATTTGTGCTTTTGGTTGGCAATATATTCTGATGAAATATAATTTTGTTATAAAACCTGTTTGAAGAAATATCTTCTGTCTTTATTCAGGTATATTTAAAGATGGTATAGAAATGTAAAGAGTCTTCAGGTAGCTAAAGTTTTCATCCACTTTTAGAAGCAAAAAGGGGTCAGCTCCCTGCTTCCTGCTGGCTGACCTAAATAAGGTAAGTTGAAGCCTGTAATTAATAAAGAATCTTAGGGGCTGGTTGAGGTAATGCTTGAAAGGCTATTACTGTAGAATTATTTAAATTAAAGTTCAATTTTGGACTTAAACTGATTAACTAATGAGGAAGTCATCTGGTACTACAAAGCCAGGTGAAATTAATTAAGTTTCGGTAAAAGAGCATCTGAAATCAAAACCTTCTATCATTTTAGAATTCTAAAAAAAGGACGAGAATAAAAACTGATTTGAGGAGAAGCAGTGAGGAAACTAAGGAAACGTCACATTTAACTTAATTGGTGAACCACAAATTGAAAGATAAGAAACTCTGAACCATTCAATCCAGAAAATACATCAGACTCATAATGACCCAGCACTGCAAAAGATATTAATACTTTTTCCACTCATAGAAAGCATAGATATGTAGTTTACTATTTTATCAATACATATAAGTCCAGTGTGACCACATACAGAATGGAACTTCAACTTTAAATATTTTGGAGAGCAGTTTCCTTCTATACCAACAAATTCTCTTCAGGGTAGATAAAGTTCATTTGGGAGATTGAAGATGGAATTTTGAGAAGAAACAGAAAGAAATGAGTTGGACCTCAATAAGGATTGATGATTACTGAAAAATGTCCATTTTCTTCTTCAATACACCAAACATTACTTTCTTCTTTATTACTCTTTCATATAGTCATTAGTCAAACAATAACAAAAATCTTAAGTCTGTTTCAAACTAAAATCAAGAAAACATTTCACTGTTTTTCAAAATCCATATTAAATGTATATCATCTATAACTACAAAGCCTTGGACGAGCTGACATCAGAAAAGATGTTACATCTACCTTGTTTGTGCTAAATTCTGTTTTTAAAAAAATGCTGCGGTTTTGTAAATCATTCCTTCTTGAATTGAAACATTTTGGATTCTCTTTCCAGAACCTAAAATTCAGTTGTGAAGTTTTTCATAAACATCACTTTCTTTTCTTCTGAGTGGAAACTCAATAATATTAAAAAATTCTTATTAAACTTCTCATCACTATGCTAAGCAATATTTGGTTTGAAATGGAAGTTTGGCATCTTCCCTCAATTTTTATGTCACTTTCCAGAAGAGTATCAAAAGTAACTCCTTTCTTTAGGAAAATAATGACAGACTGTCTCCATTCCACTTTATCTCTTTGAGTTAATGGCTGAAAATAATTTACTGAGGGAAAACAAAATTCAAAGAAGTGAATGTATTCTTTTCAAGACATAATGGTGTCTGAGGACTTTATCATTATATTAGTGAATTCCTTAATCTTTTTTCCATTGTTGTGGATAACGGCCCTCCTTTCTTAGAAGTCTGATGAGCTGTAGGTGTCAGGTGGATGAAGACTGCAAAACAGAACAAAATATCAGTTACCTAATTTATCAGTCTCACAAAGTGCTTTGAAGCACAGACAGAAATATGGACAAGAGCTGAATATTTACTATGAAAACACTGGAAAGCGATTAAGTCTCTGGAGACCTGACTTTCTCAGAAAACAATCTTAAGTGTGTGCAAATAGGGGAAGGGGAGAAAGTTTTTGTTGTTTTGCTTTTCTAGTACATAATTTTATTTTTAGAGAAGAGGAAAAAACACCTGTGTATCACAAATGGGCAAAATATCTCAGTTCACACTGAGTCTTCATAGATGGAAAAATATTCCAATCCTTCACAGATCACATAGAACTGTTGATGAGGCTTGATGGCCCCCTCAGCACTGGATTCCCTTAACTCTCAGTTGCTGCAGGAGAATATTTTACTTGAAGTGCTCTCCATACTTCAGTACTCTCAGTTTTTTAGCAACAAATATATTCCTTTCATGGACTTTCTAATCCAGTGACATTCTTTAAACAATGTAGTGAAAAGCTTTTGAGGCTACAATCAGTTTCAGCTTCACCAGTATTCCGTACAGTGAGCTTTAAACACTCCCTCAGAAATGGGAGTGGCTTCTTTGCCCTCCAGAGTATGAATTATTCTGTTTAGCTGCCTTTGCTTACCAGCTTGTTAGAGAGAATCTTTCAGGTGGGAAAACCGAGTAACTGGAAGCATTCTGTGCTTACAGCCCTTCAGAAGCAGCTATAAAAATAGTGTAGATCTAGTCATTTTAATGCTGAACAAATTGAGATGGTGTGGCTAATATTTGTCTGAAAAAAGATGAAGAGCTAAGCAGCAGTGCTTTCATGCAGATGACATTTCATAATTCCTGTGTCAGTGATAACTAGCAAAATTGCTTGGAATAAAAATGTTGAACCATAAGCCAAGTTGCTTAGCAATAACTTCATTCAATAATTCAATTATCTTGCAAGGATAGAGGTCTTACACTTTAAATCAATTAAACTTGAGTTTTGGTTCAGTGTTGTAATCTCCAGCCACTTAAAGCAAGGATAAAGCTGCTGCTTTAAATGATGTCTTATGTATAGAAAATAAAAAGAAAATGAGAGGAAGAAAAGTCTGTATCAAAAACAGCTGAAATGTCTCTGGTTCTCAACACATCTAATTCAGCTGGATAGTTCAAAAAATGTGTCATTGAAACATTTATCAGTGATATTACAGGAGGTTCATTTTGTTTACCAGTCTGAGGAACCAGGACATGTTGCCTCCTAAAACACTCCAGTAGTGTATTTGTATATTTTTTTGTTGTCCCACAAAGGGAGTTGTTAGGGTTGTTCCCTAACAATTTAACTGATTCAAAATATTGTCTCTTACTGAAGTCAAATAAACTAAAGTCTTTGGAAAATCTTTAGCTCTTTACAATAATGCTGGAAATATTTGTTACACAATTTTGTTTGCTCCAACTTATTTTCATTGTATTAACTCAGGCAGGTATTAACTAATGTTATTGTTTTCTAGATGTAAAAAACTAATTGAACATATGGATGGATTTAATTTATATCCCCATAAACAACCATAATAGAACTAGAAAAAAATTACCTTTCTCCTAGAGATAGTCTCCTGACTTGCTTGAGGTTTACAATTACTGAACAGGACAAACAGATTTAAGCATGACCTGCAAAAATATAAGGTCAATAAGAAATTAATTTAAATTCATTACATTTCATTTATATGCTTTAGAACATAAGGAATATCAATAGCCAATGAACTACTGCTGTTATAATTATTTGGAAAATGATCACTATGGAAAAAAGCTGTCAAGAATTTGTATAAATAGACTTGCTTTTGATTTATAGGGTTTTTGACAAAGAAAAGTATATATTATATTTATTATTATTCCTTTCCTGTTTACAAACTGTCTGTATTGCTGTTTCTAAATGTACGTGGTTTTAAGATCTGAAGCAGTTGTTTGTATTGTCAGACAGATCAGCTTATAATTTAGATAACCACATTTGGACCCAAATGCCTAAAACCTTTTTCTATACCTTTTAAAAAATAATATTCTCTGTGTTGCCTTTGATCTATTATCCCCCCTTTTTTATATTAAAGTAAAATGTACTATTATAGAAACTTTTTAATGGTTTGAAACCTCCATGTAAGCAAAAGGCCCAGAACAAATACCATGTGCTTTCAAACATAGTTCTTTGTTACTATTTCATTCTGCATTTTTCATAAACATGGAGACTCAGAATACCTATTAAAGACATTTGTTTGACATTTTGATATTTTAGCAATAATTTTACTTTGATTTATAGTTCTTCTGAAGTCCATCTTTCTGGTTAATGCATCAGTTAGAAGGCAACAGAATTACAGTTTCCAGAATGATCTTTTGCTTGTTTATCCAACAATGCATGAGGTTGTTATACAAAAGATGAGTATATTTCCAACCATATTCTGTTTTATAAATACTGCAACCTATGACATAGCAAGGCAAGCTATGGAAAAATATACTGTATTTATAAACAGGTTTTCCTGAAATAACCATCAGGTTTTCCTGAAATAACCATTTCCATGTGCAGTGGCAGCCAGAAAACCAATGAGGTACACAGAAGGAACAGGAAAGATGCTAAGATGGAGACAGAGAACATTATTTCCTACCAAATAAAATACCAGCATCCTGGGAACTGTTTATATTTTTGCTCTCTTCACCTCAAGAATTTTGAGGTGGGGGTAAAAGAGGTACAGAAAAGGACAGCTACACACTGATGATCAGGATATTGTAACTGACTTCAGAGCTGGGCTTAACAAAGCTGGAGTTCGTGGAATAGAGCAGGATGAGAAGAAGCATGGCAGGATTTAGAAACTCATGAAAGGAGTAAATAACTTGAACATGAATAGTCAGTTGCTAAGGGACAATTTCTGAAACTTGAGGGACATCCGTTTCAGGTATATAAATGGGGTCATTTTTTAAAACAGAAGTTAGGAAGCATCAGAAACACATTGAACAAAAGAGTGTGGATGTAGAAAAGGTCTATGAAAAAGACACATCCAAAAAACTAATTAAATGTCTTCCAGGAGGACAACTCCAAAACCACATTTCAAGCAGATTTTATTGGGCTTGTGACGAGGTTTTTGTAGCAGTAGAGCTGCAAAGGTGGTGGTTGTTGAAAGGGATCAGGAGTTGCCCCTATGTGTAAGAAAAACATCTCCAGGTGGCTCCAAGACAGATTTGTCACCGGCCAAAATTGAGCTAATCATCAATTTTGGTTATGTCTCTATAATAATGTATTGAGAAAGGGAAAAGAAATACTGGGCTGAGCTATATAAGAGATGAGTGAGAAAAATGTGAGAGGAAAAACCCTGCAGGCACCAAGGTCAGTGAAGAAGGGGGAGGATGTGCTTCCAGATGCCTGCAGCCTGTGGAGTAGACAATGATGGGGTAGTTTGTCCCACTGCAGCCTGTGGAAAGAGCCAGACCAAAGCAGACACCCACCCTGCAAACCATGAAGGTCAGCACATTGTGGTGGATGTGCCCTGCAGGAAGCTGCAGTCCACAGAGACCTGGAACATACCTTCTGGCAGAATTGGTAATGTGTGGGAGAGGCTCTCTAAGGAAGTACTTTCCATGGGAAATACTCCAACCTGTAGCAGAGGAATAGCACAAAGAGAAAGGAGCAGCAGAGACAAAGCATTATGAATTAGCCACAACCCCATCCCACTGCACCGCTCAAGGGAAGTGAGTAGGTGGAAGAGTCAGAAGTGACGCTGATCCTTGGAAGAAAAGAGGGTTGGGGAAAGAGGGGATTTTACTTTTGTTCTTATTTCCAGCTATATTAGTGTCCTTTTAATTGGCAAAAAATTAATCTTCCCCAAGTAAATTCATTTTTTCCCGTGTCTATAATTTGTGACTGATCTTCTTGTCTTTATCTTGACCCCTGATCTCTTTCTCATTATTTTTGTCTGCCTTTGTTGCTGAGCAGTGAGAGTGAGAGCAGCAGATGGATATCTGGAAGCCAGCCAAGGTTAACTTACCACAAGGACTATGCAGGGATATACTGTGTAATGCCCCCATTACAAGTACTCTGGATAGTGGAGAAATACAAAGGGGATGGAGCAAGCCATTGTCCTGGCATGCTCCTTTCCTTAACAACATCTCCTCTTGTCACTGTCTGAGACAGCATATTTAGCTAGATAGATTGACCCAGATAGTCTGGTCCAGTAGGATGTTTCATATGTTCTGATATTATTGTGTGGTAATCGTAGGAGGACTAGACTTTTTTTTTTTTTTTTTTTTTTTTTTGCATTTTGATTTCCTTCAAAAATTTCTGGTTATGAAATGAAGCTGACTTGTGCATGTGTGGTGTGATAGATGAAAAACAGATACTGATTAGAGATGCTGATATAAATAGATAAAAAATGCCACACATAGTCAGAACTTATTCTTCTGGGAGTGTTTTCAGTATGATAGATAGAAAAGCTTGCAAACCTGTGCAGTTTATTAACAATTCATGGCATCGGATTTCAGGAGGTATAATCAGTCATTATTTCTGTCATTACTGTACCTGAACAAAGTGGCAAAAACCTTTGTCCTGCCTGACTTGGAATTAAATGAGGTAAGACTCATATGGAGAGGTAATATATTTTGTTTGACTGGGATAACTGAGAAAAATAGTTAAACTTTTGTACAAAAAAGGATTACTATGGCTCTAAAAGAGAGTTTAATTGGATTGCATTTTCTCCTCCTTTCTTATGATCCTTTTATTTGCCACATGGGCTGATGGCAAGATATATGATCTCAGGAATCACAGTTCCATTTCTCTGTTTTTAAAAAGGACACATTTATTTCTAGTGTCACAGTAGTATTCCGCCATTTTTTATACTATGGAAAATTGATGACCAGAACAAAAGGAAAATTAACACATTATTTTCACTTTCTTCCCTCTTAATGCCAGAGAAGACTGTCTACACTATTGCTATGAATAATTTAAATGTATTTTATTTTTATATCTTTAATGGGTGCAAGATTAAGGACAATAGTTCAGAATGCTCACAAACAATTATGAAGTTGAAACTTGGATTTTAGATCATAATGAAAGAGAATTTGGTAGTTCCTTTCAGGTTCTTGTAATAATAATATCACAGAGCAGTGAAGAAAGAATAATCTATGTATCATGAGTTTTAAAACAAAATTTAAAGTCAAAGGCCTTCTTTCTAAACCAGAAGAAAATATCATATGATTTTATTACAAAAATCTGTAACAAACTAGTTGATCTCAAATCTGCTACCAGGGTGCTCTTGCCTCATTGTTTCAGATTCACCAGCTGCCACCAACAGCAGTTCACTGGCTCCTCAACGCATTTGTAAATAAGAGAGATGACAAAGAGAAGCAAGCATTGAATGCTTTACTGCACTGATTTTCTTTTGTGGTGTAATCATTCTACTCTAAATGAAAAAAAGAATTGAGCATGCATTCATCCAGGTTTGGTTTATTAACAAAACCAGCAAAAACCAAACAAAATGCATGCTGAGGTACTAAAATCACGCTGAAGTTTTGAAATGTTTGGCGGCTTGAACTTCTTCTATAATGAAGACAATTTCTTATACATCACCTTCAGGTTATAAACCACACTGTTATTCTTGTAGGTGGTCAGAACTGCCTAGTAACTTTCCTAGAACAAAAAAGAGAAAAAATATTGGCAACAACTCCTCTGTTAAAAAATCTTTGTATAACTCTACCCTCTGCCCTCTCCCTAAACTCCCAAATAGTCAGCAAATTAATATAAATTCTATGGATGTCACAAAACAACCTGCAAAACAATGAGTTCTCCTTTATAGGATAACACAGTACTTGCAGGCCAGGTTTAGTTGATTTATCACTGTTTATGCAAAGGAAAGGCACCATAGGTTAGATTGATGTATGTGAGAAAAAACAGTGGTGGCAGCCTTGACAGGGGTGGGAAGGACACTGTGCATTACAATCTGTGTTGTCCGGTGAACACACATCACAAGGGACAGAGAGTTCTCAGTAAGACAAGTCCCTAGTACCACAAGAACCACTTCATGTTGGGGTGACCAGGAAGGTCTCCCAGGATGTACTGTTCTGTTATGTTAATCTATCCCAGTTTGGATTCCCCAGTTAGCTGTCAGCCTCTACCCCCCCTTGTCACACCCCCAGAGCTTCCCCATTGGTCCCTGTTCCCTAGCCCTGCCTTTTCCCCACCCCCAGATAAAACTGTGAGTGCTGGGATCATGTTGGTGTTTGCCTCTGCCTCCTTTGACAGTGCAGAAGCAATAAATGCTCCTGCTGGAACACACACAAATGCCCTTCCGGACTCTTTGCTACCGACTGTAATGCTGAACCCACCCTGGTGTCTGTGGGGACACACGGGACCCCACAGAGCCAGGCAGAGACAGTATTGACAATCCTGTACTATGAGTTGCAGTTCTGTCCAATACCCTTTTATCTTGTATAGGATCTAGGTGATTGTCACACATTAATTTAATCTAGTTCATAGGATTGACAATCCAGTGAAAACTGCAGCTCTGCAGGACTCCCTGTGGGAGAGGAATGGAAAATGGGAGTGTACAGAGGGAGCAAATTCCTTGTTAGTCTCAATTAAAATAGCATGTATATAGACATAAGAGAATACATATATTCTCTTGATTTATTGTACTAAAATCAGATTGAAGTCCTCATCTGCAAATCACTTAACCTTTCAGGCCTACCAACTTTGTATACTATTAAATAAAAAAATCCATATTAAATACACAGACTTAAACAAAAGTATAGAAAAATGTTGAATTCCTCTTTTTACCCTCCTTTTATTATTCTTTTTTTTTGTAGATTTTAGTGTAGTTTTATGATTCCACAGCACAGAGGAAAAAAAAAAAAGTGGCTTCTTCATAGTCTGATTTGCATACTACATCATATAAAGGATATTTTAAAACCATAACTTTCTCAGGAGAGCTTTGCTTGAGAGCTTTACAGCATCTCCAGAAAACTGAAAATAATGTAAAGCAATTTATATTAAAATCTGTAAAGGATAAAAAAGATTTTTAAGTTTGTTTCAGATATGCATAGAAAAATTGATATTTTTTTAAAATGTATCTAAATATAATAATTTCTTAAGTTATGATTTGAGCTGTAAATTAAAAAACAAAAAACAAACAAACAAAAAAAAACCCAAAACCAAAACAGAACAAAAAACCAAAACAACAACAAAACCAAAAAAAAAACACACAAAAAAACCCTAAAAAACAAACAAAAAAAACCCCAAAGCAACCCTAAAAAAAAACCCAAAAAAACAAACCAAACCAAACAAAAAACCCAAACCCCCCAACTCTCATAAAACTTACATTTCCAAAAGTAGTTTCAGCACACTTGGAAGTCTGACAGTACTTTCTTTCCCTATCTTATGTCACTGTTTCTGTTCTGAATTATGAACAAATCCAGACAGTCCAGATAAATACACATACTGGAGAGAGAGTGGGAGTGGGAAAGCACAGGTGGAAGTAAAATTTAAAAAATCTCACACTCTAGCAATATTTACTGAGCTAATCAAATTTCACCTTAAGTACTAAAATATCCTCTTCAAACATCTGAATTGCCAGACTAATTTAAAGATTAAGTAGAGGGCAAAGAAGTAAATATATACTAGACATTCTTAAGGAGTTATTCTCTTGGACATAAAAAATAATCCCAGGTGCTAAAAAAATCCCAAAGATATGGTTTTTATTTTGTTTGCTCTCTTTTCTTTCAACTCTCTGTTTCCCATGAGGAACAAAACAGTTTTCAAAATTGATTTCAATTTTGGTAAAAAATCCTTTTCCCTCAAATGTAATTAATTGACTTTTTGCTAGCAAATTACAGGGTTTGAACTGTTTGGGAGATTGTTTTCTTGATCATTTTTCACCTTCCAACTGTACTTATTGGAGTCTAATGCAGATCCAAGTGCAAATTTTTATATAGCATGGATGTGGCTAATGTACTCTTGAGGGTAATAGATTATCCATAAGCCAGTGTGTGTTATTTGACCTGTGACTAGGAAACACTCTGAAGCACAGGAAGAGTGTGAAGAGTCCTGTCCTGAGGAGGAAGTAATGACAGTGACAACCTCTGATGAACTAATTGCAGCCCCCATTCCACTGGAGGAGAAGGAGGTACAGAAATTCAGGAGTAAAACTGAGCCCAGGAAGAAGGGAAAGGTGAGGTGCTTTTAAGATTTTGCTTTATTTCTTATTATCCTATTCTTATTTGATTGGTAATTAATTTATTTCCCCAAGTCAATTCTGTTTCACTCATGATTGTAATTACAAGAGTTCTCTCCCTGTCCTTATCTTGTTCCACGAGTCCTTCATTGTATTTTCTCTGCTCTGTCCAGTTGTGAATGATAGAATAACACAGGGTGTTCAGCCAGGGCCAACCCTTCCTTCCTTCCTTCCCTTCTGATAACTTAATTTGACATCCTTTAGTTCTTATTGAGGGAGAAGTACTAATGTCCACTCGTATAAGATTTTGCTGCGTATCCCATGGCTGAGACTCCAAAACAATTGTACACCAGCATAATTTCATGACAGCTCTATATTGCAAGTAAATTCTGGGGACTACACTGAAGAAAACCATGAAGTATTTCAATGAAGATCCAGAAGTGTAATACAAACCTTTTCCTTAGAGCATCACTCCCATTGTTTATTTTCTAAAGACATTTGCAAGAAGATATATAGTTTTGGGGTTTTTATTAAATTTATTCAGAGGAAGAATGTGAAAAAGAGACTAGAATGAGGAGCTCTCAGGAAAAAAAAAAACACAAACATTTTAAGCCAAAGGTTTTTTGAGGGTTCTACAGCACCTGAGATACTCACAGTGATTGTTTTCAGACAATGTATTTCAAACTTCATTTCACAAGGTCCTAGAAGGGTTGATTCTACTAGAATGTACAGTTTAATAAAGTGCAACTGGAAAATAGTCAATCCATAGAAAATTTTCAAAGTTTTAAGCAATGTTCCAATAGAAGTATACTTTGAGAAATAGAATAAATAAGTAATGAATAAAAATAGGATCTTGAGCTAAAAATTTTAACAACCTGGAGAAAAGAAATGTTCTTCTGCTTTGGCATTATAAGATAAGATGACCATGATCAAGGCTTATAGTAATTTTATTTATTTTTTTATTAATTTTTAAAAAACATTTGCTTGTCTACATAATTCACTTAATAGAACATAACTCTTGTAAATAAAGAGAAGGTGAAATAGTCTTATGCATACAGTCAAACTGTATTCTATTCTGACCAGACCTTCCTATATTTTGTCATCTTTGTTACCCAATAATAACCAAGGATATTGAAAAACCTAATATTTTATGTTCAAGGAAATAGAATTTGAGATAAACTACTCAAAGTATTAAAGCATTTTTTATTTTTCCCACATCTATATAGCAGAGAAAAAATCCTATATCTTGCTGATTATGGTTTAATTTGGAAATTATATTTTTATTTTCCTATGCAACTTAAAATGCACAAGATTTATAGTCCTGAGAAATTAAGAAACTAAAAATCTGAAAGTTCAGGTTTAGTAAGGAAATTTCATTGAGCTAACACAGACAATGATATTTATCTAATTAGATGCAGATGTTTGCACTAAACAGTTCATGTCAATCTCCTTCAAATGACTGTAAGGAGAACTAATTTTTAGGATGCAATTCATGTTATCCTTATGTGGACATCATTATTTTATAAATTTAATTCATAAGTTAAAAAATGCTCTCCTTCACTAGAGAGAAAAAAAATCTCTCATAAAGGGAGACTAGAATGCCTACTTCAACCATAAATATCTACACTGAAGACCTTTAAGAAGGTTGATTCCTCTAAGAGAGTCTTTCCTAGACTGATTAATTATGAAGTCATTACTCTTAACATATCCAGTGTATGCCAATTAAACTCTTAACATATTCACTGTATACTTTCAACGTTTGTGGTAAACTCAAATGATCCATCACACGTTCAGATTTAGTCTGAATGGAACTGCATTAATAAAAAGAGAATTCACGGTATCAATAAACTTAAGTATAGATCACTAACCAGATCACTAATATATTTTGATTTTTTTTTTCAATAAATCAGAAATCATAAATCCGAATAGATTTGTTCCTGGCTGAAAAGTATAATGGATACTGGAAGCTGAAGGTCTCATCGTAAATGTAGGGAACACTTGCTGGGGAAAGCATGTTCAGCATTCCTGTTTGAAAAGTCATCAGTTTACCGTGATTTAACATGCTCCTTATATTTGTTGATGTATTATTCTTCTACCTCTTCTCCTCCAAACAAACTTGTAAATTGCTATGTCTTCACTTTCATAATTTCATAATTTTGTATTTTTTTATGCAAAAGTCTGCTTTCATCTGGAATGGTCTGTTTTCACAGACATTCATATATTCCTTCAAAAATTCACCCCAATATATGAGACCTAAGGGTGATTAAAATTCATCACCTCAGCCATTTCCATCAGCAAATTGCTTATGTAGTAATTCATGCTCATTTCTGAAACAAGTTGGATCCCTGGCTGATATAATTTAAAGTTACGCTCTGACTTACATTGATCAACACCATTTGAAGATTTAGTTAATTATTTTAACGGATGAATGATCAAAGTATATTTCCAGCTTCTGAGAGCTTTTAAATGCCAAAAGGGGGGCACAGAACTTGCATTTTCTGTACAGCTATTTATTGTGAGTGTACTCCAATATCATCATCAGTCTTGTTATACAAGACTCCAATGTAAGCAAGCTGTAAATAAAATAAATTTCTTGGCAAAGGGAAAGTTCTTTCTCTAGTTTTCCCCTGTCAGCACTTTCAGAATAGAGCATAAATGAAATAATATTAAAAGGTGCTTTCAGAAGATGATTCTGTATGTAAGAAAGAGTTTTATATCAATTGCCTCTAAGGAGATTTATTTGACTAGTCTTTAGATAACTGGGGCTCTTATTTCTTGTTTTAATATAATAGATAAACAACATGAGCATGAGTGCATCTCCCAAGGAATATGTTTTTACAAGAGATATGCACATAAGGCATAGAGTCTTTTTATTAAAATCTGAAAAAGAAGAATTCTAGAAACTTTGATGTCCACTCTATCATGTTTGTAATGAATCTATGTTGTGTTTTAACTTCAGTACCCACGAAATTCTGTACTTTAAGAACTACAGCTCTGCTTCATTAAAGTCTCTTAAGCATCATATACTTTTTAAAGCATTCATGAATAAATGAACTCTATGGCTGCTAAGTTGAAATTGTGCTAAATAGTACTTTCTTCTCTCCAGTGTTCTTTGCAAAGTACAAAATCCTCGCATGGGTTGTGTTAGTCTTTTGGGAAAAGGCAAAATTGACAGCACAGCAGGCTGTGCTGATGACCTAATTCAACATCGCTTTCAAGGAATTACTTTTTCAGTTCCATTGTTAGAGGATTTCTATAAAAGTGGTATTCCTTCCATAATTATCTTTTGAACAAAATATGAACCAGTGACCTCTCTGGCACTTATATGTGTGACATACTGGATTATCTCTGTGAAGATAATTCTCAGCCACGCATTATATTAAATTTGAATGTTCTCATTCATACTGAATGATCTGCTGAGATTTTCTTCTATCTGCAACAGCCCAGGAACTTTCATGTGTTTCTGTAACCAATCCTAGGTGACAATAATAGATCTTGAAAAAATAATATCATATACATGAGAGCAGAAATGAAGACATATTTCTTTTTAATTGTGATAATACAACTGAAGAATAACGGGCTTTTATGCAAAACCACATTAAGTTACTTAATAAGACTTTTTGATTTCTTTGGTTAATCTCTACTTTTTCTTTATATATTTAAAGCAAGGCTTAATGTGGTACAAACACTTTTGTTATGGTGAAGTTTTGGCTGTTAGAGAATATGTAAGGAAGAGGGGGAAAAAGAAGTTGCAAAAAAACATTACCTGCACATTATTCTATTCTTTGTATTCTTTCAGGTAGGTAAATACTCAATACTGTCATAAAGAACTAGAAGTTCTAGGCTAGTACTGGTTAAATTGAATATTTAAACATGGAGAAAAAGCATAGAAATGATGTTCAGCTCTTGAACAATGGAAAAGTGGACTGTAATGAAATGTTTGTCTTCTGACCTTTTACATAATTAGAATAACTCTTAACCCTAAGAACAGATATATTTCTTTCTGCTTTAATATTAAATATGCAATAGATAACTTTACAGACCGACTCCCTGGTATAACAACAGCAGAGATATTCATAGTTTTTCTTAGTAACAGTCTAAAGTTAAAAGGATTTCTACAATGTTTGCTGAATGTTGTGCAGCATATTTCTGACTTTATTTTCATGTGTGAACAAAAGGAAAATACCAGGAAAAGCATAGCAAATTTATTGAGTTGACACATATAACCAAAACTTAGTATTAATAATGATGATATAAGAATTAGAAAACAGAGATTAGACACTAATTAGGAACTTTTGCAGCTATTTAGAATAATTGTCTTTTTTATTGTAAAATTCTTACTTATAAAGACCCAAAATGAAAATCTCGACTGGACAGAAGTAACCAGAGAAAGTGTTCTGGAACAGAGGACTGCATCCTGCAGTCCAATGTCCTTACAGTTCAGAGGAATTTAAGTGAACATATGAATTGTCTTCTGTGAGGCACATTAGTAACTCTGTCTCCCTGCAGCATACCCCCAAGCATAATAATTTTTTTTAGTCTTTCCTTAGGTGTCCACACAAGGTAATTGATTCTCCACAGTCATTCGAACTCAACTCAAACTAATAAAAAATCGAGTTTTCCTATAGTATGAAACTTATCAGCCTTCCCCGTGGATCTTGTGAGTGTTCTCCTAGAATTCTTGAGCTAATTCTGCACCAGAATTCATCCAACTCGTGCATCAGTTAGAAGTTCCCTGCCTATCCATTTAAGTGCAAGCGAAAGAAATAACATTTTCTGTGGCATATTAATTGAGACATCAAATGGAAGGCAAGGTCAGATTTTAATCTTTATTCAAATAACCTAATTCTTGGTGTACTTTGTTCAACTTCTTTACTTCAAAATATTCCAATGATTACTTTTACTGAATTTTTTTTCACATAGCAAGTATTGTTAGCTGAGCTTATAAAGGTCTAATTCATGAAGTTTAAACTATGGCACTTGAACTTCATTTTTAAGATGAAGAATTCACGTAAAACTTTAAAAAAAAACCACCTTATACTGGAAATCAGCTGTCAGGTTTCAAGTCTTTTTAAAAGTTTTATTTAACCTTGGCCTTCTAGCATAATGCAGCTTGAGATGGTAATCCTATACACTACCTTTCCTTTGGGATACAGCTACTTTCTAAACTGGAAATTACAGACCACGTTGGCAGCTTAGCTGGATCTGATATTCTTCTACATTATTGGAGAGGATAAAGAAAGTAGGTCACCCGTAATAGTTTACAGTAACAAAGCAGAGGAAAGAAAGCCTTGATTGTCCGAGGGTCTCAGCAGGAACATTCCATCCTGTTATCTTGCAGGAGGGCCAGGTTTGAGTATTCCCTCTATTGGCTGACAAACAGAACTACCTTATCATCAAGCTCAGCTGTCAGCAGCACTGCTCATTTTAAAGGAGGAGAGGGAGAGGTTAAGAAAATAGGAAACAAAAGTAGGATCTTCTAAATAAAAATCAATTCTTTACTGTATTTCAGAGGACAAAGAAGAAACTTTAATACTCCTGAAATTTTTCATATTACAATGCCACATTTTCTACAAAAATTAAAACAGTTGTTTAATTTTTATTTTATTATTCAAAACATATGAAAATATGTCTTCAAATTCATGCCGTACAAAGATGTCACATTTTAAATGTATTATATATTTTAACATTGAAGAAATTTCTTGTGTAGAATAGCTTGGAACGTGGAAGAGTTGAGAGTTGGAAGTGTAACACCATGCTCCTTTATCAATCTAGCCTATCATACATGAGAAATTGGTAGCAATGTAGGTGACAAACACAGTTTGCTTTACAAACAAAAGCTTAGTGAAGATTTAGCATGCCGTTTAGACACAGCCCAAAGCAAGAAGTGCTGTAAGACTTCACTGGTCTGGGTCAGTGTCCTGCAGCTTTCTGCCTGGAGGGGAAAATTATTTTCCAGAGTCCCAAAGTGTACAGCTGGTTGGTAAACAGAGAGGTCAGATCATAGTTGTCTTTTTCTCTCTTCATATATCTATTTGCATTCAAGAGTAGGAAGCACAGGATAATAAAGATATATATAGGTCCTTGAGGCTGAATTCAGCTCTCTAAATATAAGCATCTGTAAACATTTAATAGAATCTACATGACTCACAGTTGCTTCTCCATAAAAGGAGGAGGTCCCTTAAAATCACAGAGTCATAGAATCATTAAGATTGGAAAAACCTTCCAAGATCATTGCCCAACCCTTGACCAAACATCACCCTGCCACCTGGATACCGTAGCACTAAGTGCCACCTCCTGTCATTTCTTGAACACTTCCAGGGATAGTGACTCCACCACTTCCTTGGGCAGCCCATTCCAACGCTTAACCACATTTTCAGTGAAGAAATTCTTCATAGTGTCCAACCTCCCTGATGCATCTTGAGGCCCTTTCCTCTTGTCCCATTAATAGTTGCCTGGGAGAAGACGCCAACAGAATTTGAACATCTGTCATTTGTGTCAAACTACTTTAAGACTGCTATTTTTCCCCCTCATTCTCTTTTTCCTGTATCTATCTCTTTCTAAAAGGTTTACAAAATGTCATTGATTTATAGATGGCTGAATACTTAGTGAAATTTTTGCATGCCTTCTCCCTTGGAATCTAGTCTCATGATCCTTTAAAAGGAAGAAAATGAATGTACAGGATAATCTACTCTTACTCACTGGCTGTCTGAGGAGACAATTATTAGCCTCACAGAAACTTACAGGGTTTTCTGTTGTGTTGTCAAGTAGATATTACAAAGTGTCTTTTATTCATCTGTAGGTACATCTAAACCAGTAAAAGAGGTTAGGATAGGAAACCTACTTCTGTACTGTTTAGTTTACCATTATAGTTGTTGAATGCAATTAAATCTAAATAGAAAGTCAACATATTTTCCTCAATCCTTGCTTTTGAATCTCACTGCAGAAATATTTATTATTTTTACTTTCTGGATGAAGGGGCACAGTATCTGTTCCTGAAACATATAATATATTTTTATCATTAAGTGAAAAAGCACAAAATAGTACCAGCACATCTTGTTTAACAGCCAGGCCTCTTTCTTGGAGAAAATTATTTGTTCTCTTGTCATCCACCCATGTCATTCTCAACATTTCATCTGCAACTTTCTGATTTGTGGCATCCCTACTGACTTCAGGTGTAATGAAAAACCTCAAACAAAATAAATATAGCAAATATTTATATTTTTTAATAATTTTGAATGATTAAATTGATGAAAAATTTGACTGCGCAATTTCAGATTTAGACTAAAATGGTCTTTGACCTGAAATTGCTATTTTATGTATATATTTATGTGTGTGTATATATTTCACAGGATGTCTTTAGGTGTAGATTAAGATGATGTCGCAATATTCACACTCAGGATCACACTAAGAATTGCTAGTTTATATATTTGAAAGCCATACAATAAATGAGGGCAAGGCACAGGAGCTCATAATCCTGGCATTTTAGACCACTCATGACTTTGTTCCTTTCAATTCTAGGATTACATCTGGGTGACCTATCTCAGGAATGGCTGCCTAAGTTGCTTATACATCTATTACATATGGACAAAATAAAGCACAGAACTAGTCTGTCTAAAATAATGTTCTCCATAGCATTCTTGAAAGTCTCAGTCAAGTTAAAGGCTGTAGTGAAAATATTTTTTTATTTTAGAGACAAGTACTCTACCTTTCAGCTCAGTCTGTTTTGGGGCTCTTTGAAAGTGTGTGAACAAAGACTATTTATTATCCATTGATCTTACAGCAAATTAAAAGGTGTCAGGTATATAATTATACATTTAGTTTTTTTCTCCCTTTACTCCTTCTTTGTGATGACTTACAGAAAAAAGCACTGTTTATAGAACAAAAAAATGAATAATATTCCACGTAGAATTACAGTTTAGTCTTTGAGCTGAAACTGTTGGTTGTACCAAAATGTCCAAAATGTCCAAGGAGAAGTTAAACCAGAAAGCAAGCAGTCTTCACAAAACAACCCCCCAAAGTAAATAAAACCCATATTACTGAGATTCCTAATTATTGTTGGATTGTGATTACTTAAGAAATCAAATTAATTTTAGAAGTGATAAAATGTAGAAGGGGTTATTTAATAGCAAATTATACCTTCAGATATTTATGAGAAATTATATTTGTGAAGTGGGCTATATTTTGCCAAATAAAAAATAAAATCTAACATCTTCTTTATGGACTATATCTAAATGTTAAAGTGTTTTTTTTAAAAAACTCTTCAGAATGCAACTAAACAGTATGGTACAACAGAGCTTAGTTTTGTTAAGAGATGTGATGTCATGCAGGGTTTTCACTGTGCATATGCAAGAGGGCAAAATATTTTGTTGAATCTTGTGAAATTTATAAGGCCTTTTATGATCTGAGAAGCTGTTTTTCATCTGCACCACACTCTGTTGCCTGTACCACAGAGATTTAGAAATCTGTCAATGTCTCTTCCTGTTCAAATCAGTTCCATTTCTAAATTGTTATCTATATTAAAACATTCTCCTGAGGAAAAAAAAAATCTTCCAATTGATTTAAGGAAAAGCCAATTTTAAATACTTATAACTGAAATTTATGAAATTGGTTTTGGTACCCATGAAGAAGGCATAATTTAATAATGATTTTTGTATTTGTGATCATCATGTGAATTCTCACTAAAGAAGCACTGTAACAACAAGTTTGAATTTCTGTAGTGCTCAGAGGCTGTATTTTCTAGTGGGCAATTAATTTCATAGGACCACACCCACACACACCGCTTTTCAGTTCCATACTTCTACCATGATATTTATTCTAATCATATGGTGAAGCTGCCTCACTGTTAAGATTAATATTTTCTGGTTCAGAGAATTTCTATTCTTTGTACTTTTACTTTTTCATTAGTTTCATATAATACATCAGAATTACTTTGTCATATGGCAACCATAACTCCTGGAAATGATGTGGTGGTCTCCATATGAAAATTATCTGTCTTAGAGACTAGCTTAAATTTCTGTATATTCTTTCACAATAAGGCTTTTGCATATTCTAAAATCTGTCTAAACATTTTTTTCCTTCTGAGGGATATTTTGAGTGAAGTTGTAATGAAACAGGTATTTTTTGATAACCCTTTTTCCTTAGACACTCAGACATTTGTAGGTAATACTTACTGTAACTTTATAAACACTTTTTGCATGTAATTATGACTAAGTGCATTTATCCTGAAGGTCAAGACATCGTGATTTCTGATCTTCTATCTCAAAAGGCTTAACTAATGTAACAAATGCTATCTGAATATAAATGTTAAAATCACTTGGGGGTGAACAGAATCAACAATCCACCTCCATGCTCCCCCAAAAAAACTCATAAACCACCCCCCAAAACCCCACTGCAATAAAAATGTTTCATATTCAAAGACCTAATATATCTATTTTTAACCTGAGAAGAAATTTCTCTCCTTTAACACACACAAAATTCCCTATGTAGGACACACACACATGCTACTGTGTAGGGCAATTTACTGTTAGATCCTAAAAGCACTCAGGATATTCCTGCAGTGCTTTTTGAAGATGGGCCCCAAACTCTTCTGGATATGTTTCAAATGTGCTGCTTGTTATCTATGCTACAAGCTGCAATCATTTATCTTTTAAACTTAGTAACTCAGGTCCAGTTGTTTCTGCATGTCATACCAACAGCAGATGGGATCCTACAAAGATGTTACTGATGTTTTAATGCCTATCTCTCAAAGGAGAATACAAACCTAACATTCACTACTTTTAGCGTTGGAAGAGGCTCTATAGTCTGAAATGGTCAAAAAGTTGCCTAGTTAGGCACTAGAAGACACAGGCTGCAGAAAATACTGGAATTCCCATCTCTTCTCACAGCTTTAGCACTTCAATCAGATTAGCAGGCTGTATCTTTACCCAAGATGAAGAACACAGAATATTCTTTGAACTTCCATAATTTTTTTTTTCTTTGAAGGAACTGATTACAAGATATTACTTCTTATCTTTCATGTCATAGCCCAGAAACCTTGACAAATACTTGGCCTCAGGATTTCAGAATGTCTAAAATACATCTTCATTAAGAATTATAACAGGCACCTGTCTGGTGAGTGTGTTAATGCTCATATTAAAAGAAGTTTCCTTCTGTGCGTATAATTTAGCTTTATTTATTTCTTTGTTTGTTTATGTTGGGGAGCTCTTGTGATGCCTGAAGAAGTTTATGGAAGTTGTGCTGGCAATGTCACTATAAGTCTGCATTACATACCAATAAGCTTTATAATTAGAGGAAAGATTGCTGAAAGATATTTTTTAAATCTTTTTATATACTTGCTTGTGTGAGGAGTGTTATTAATTCACAGCTGATAATACTTACGACCTGACTTCCTTAGTGAGAAATAGGAGTACAGAATAGTAAAACACTTGCCAGAATGCGACTTCATTTTATGCTTTCCTGTGGTTTTAGATCCATATTTTGAACCACTGTCATAATTTCACACACTTGAAGAGACATCCATCTCACCCAGCATTGACTATTCTACAAGCATTTGCTCCAACCTGTTTGGTTTGACTTCTTTTATAACTAATAGAAAAATGAGGGACTTCTTGAACTTAATTAATCTAAAATATTTCACAGATCTGTTTTAAGATGATATGAATCATTAATCTATACACATTTGCATACACACCACCCTTGTTTGCTCATGTTGTGAGTTCTCCAAAGTATTTACTCTTTTTTTGCTGCCAGAATCTTGGTGGTGTTAACTCTTTGCAGCTTAAGGCAGACCAGTTAAAATATAAAACAGATTTCTGTATACTTTTAGAATAACCTCACAGGGGCTTTCAGTACATGTCCAGCATCATCTAGTCTAACTCTTTCCACTGCTGAAATGATAATTGTCTAAAACGTGTCCAGGACAGCCTTGGGGATGTTAGAAAGAAATAATAGTTAGTACAAGACTTTTTCTGGTAAATTAAATCTCTTGCTTTAAAATGTATTATTGCCACTAGAATTGTTTTGCTGAACTGCAAACAAGTTGAACAACTTCCTCTGTGAATTCAAGCAACCTTATAGCTGTCCCTGTGATTGTGGACTGCTACTTGGGGCTTTTACTTCCTGCAATCAGCCTTAATATATCACCCAGTTTATAGGGGAAAGGGGACAATAGGCAGTACATGATGAGAGAAGTAAACAGATGCAATATTTCTTGGTCCTAGAGGCTTGGATGTTAGAGTTCTTGAGTAGTCAATTGATAGTAAAATAAATTAAATTTTAGAAACGGCAGAAGTCTTCAACTGCTATCTACTGTCACCTAGGACTACTGAAACTTAAATATAGACAGGACTCTCAGCCACTGGTCAATTATTCTACTGTAGATCTTTCTTCTCATTTTCATTTTTAATTTAAGATCTTTTGTGCTCAAAGGCATATAAAAACATTGTAAGTTATGATTAGCAAATTACCTTTTATTTTATTCATTAAATTTTATTTCTGGGATTAAGGAACACATTTGATGTAACTATGGGTTGCTGTAAATAAGCCCTTGGAGTATTGTTCGGTGTCTCCAAATATGAGCTATCATGCAACTACTGTGTTTGTGTCACCTTCCTTTTATTTGAACATAGTTATTGCTATTTCAGACTATGTGAGAATTTCCACAGCAAAAATGGCAACTCCAAAGTGGAAAAAAGTATTATTCTGCAAGCAATTTTACTGGTTTCTGGTGACAGGGGAATACCCAAATGGACTTGGATGTCACTCAAAGAATTAGTTTAAAAATAAGTGGTAATATCAAGACATATCTTACTTGGCAAAACATTGTGGATATCAATATTCAAGATAATGGCAAAACGTGATTTTATTTATGAAGGCTCTATTTGTTCAGCAATAACAATTTGTTCCTTCTTGTCTTTAACAGTACTGCTAATACTTCATTTGTCATGCCAACTATTTATTATATTTCTAGAGAGGAATTTTAATTTGTTGATTATTGATTATAAAATCTGCTTGTTTTTTGTATCACCAGAAGCCTACCTAGTCTATTTCCTGGAGTATGGTTACTGATTGAAGTACCCTTATTTATCCTGTGTTTCTACAGTCCCTTGCAAATACAAACAAAAGCACTTTTATGTGAAAAATATTTTTCTACAGTGTTACTCTGAGTTCACTTGTTATTCTAAACTTTCCTGGGCATTTGCTGCTGGCTGCTGCCAGCGGTAGACCTTGGTGGAATTTGATCTGTTTTCATTTGTGGAGTAGATTCCTGAAATGTCAGTTCTAGAAAAGGATGTTACATCAGGGCACAAGAAAGGGCACCAGTTCCATCACTTTTTCATCCTCCACGTTATGACCAACAACAGCCTCTGAGAAGAATCAATATCTAAAACAGTGAGCAATCATTCACAGAATAGTTCTCAATGTTTCTGACCTAGTTTTTGAGTATCCTGTTCCTTTTAAAAGAAACACAGTCTGCCAGATGGCAAAATAAAATAAAAAACACTGACAACAATAAATCCAGCACAAACTAATTATATCTGCATCAATTTTGAAATCAGGTCATCTACCAAAATTGTAAAGGCATGCTCAGCAGCTTGTATCAGCACTTACAAATTCTTGGCATTGCTAAACTGAAACTAAAGCTGAAAAAACTGAACACAGAAAACAGCAAAGAAACCAACACGGAAGTTAATGAAAACAACAGTATGGTGAGAAACTACAGTTAAAACTGAGGACAGATTTCATTCCCTATTGGAAGTGGAAAGAGGTGAGATGTAGTGTGGAATTCAAGAGAAAGCAGCGTGAAGGACCAGGCATAAACACATCAGCATCATTTGTCTGAGGCATTCTGACTGTTCCAACAGGAGAGTTCTGATTAAAAGAGAGGATCCTGTGGGGCAGTGCTGCTCTGAGCCAAATTCCTTTCTAGTCACTAGGCTGTCAAGTTTGCCTTGAGACTCATGCTCAGTGCACCTGTATTGAGGGAAGTACCTCTCTAAAAGGGGCTTCAGGACCACCACAGACTCACAGCTTTCCCCCACTCATTTCCTGGAGGGCTCTAAGTGACTAACTATGCATATGTGAGCCATATGGCACAAACGGTACAAAAAATTTATTTTACATAAGAGGCATATACCAGGTAAACAAGGTAAATTGTAGACTGATCAGTCCCCATCTCTCTCTCCTTTCTTTCCTTGAGTCCAGATCCAGCATGAAGGACATAGGATCTAAGGACTGGTCTTTCCCCTCCTCTTTCTCTCTTTTTCTTTTCTTTATCTTATTTTCATCTCTCTTGTTTTATCCCAGCAAATGCAGCAATCATATTCTACTCCTTACTTCATATCTGAAGTTTGTTCTGAGAGTAGGGAGCTTGGTAAAGCTTATTGTAAAAGTTTAGAGCTTGTTAGCCAACATTTTTGACACTAAATAGGAAGCTAGTTGCTGGAGTTAAGGTGATTTTACAATGAAGCGTAGGAGTTCCTTGTCACATGGACTGATGCCTTTGTTCAGCCTGACAATTATTTATAATGAACATCACAGCTGCTTCTGGGTTGTGACAAAGGCTTATTGCTAACTTGTAGTGTAAGATAATCTGCATCTTTCACAGTTAGATACTGACATAGAATCATAAAAATTCAGAAGTATACAACAGCTTATGTTGAAAGGGACTTTAGAGATCATGTAATTCTAATGATCCTGCCACAGGAGGGGACATCTCCCACCAGATCAAGTTGCTCAGAGCTCCTCTAACCTGGCCTTGAACTCTTCCAGGGATGGAACATCCACTGCGCTGCACTCTCTCACCACTCTCACAGGGATGAACTTTCTCCTAACATCTAATCTAAACCTACCCTCTCTCAGTTTAAAACCATTACCTCTTGTCCTGCCACTACACACACTTGAACAAAGTCCCTATCCATCTTTCTTGTAGGACTTGGAAGGCTGAAATAAGATATCCTCAGAGTTTTCTCCAGGCTGAATAAGCTGTACTCTCTCAGCTTGTCTTTATAGGAGAGGTGTTCTGGTCCTCTGATCATCTTTGTGTCCCTCCTGTGGATTTGCTCCAAAAGGTACATGTCCTTCTTCTGTTGGGAGCCTCAGAGCTGGATGTAGAACTCCAGGGGAGTGCTCAGAAAAGGGAAGTAGAAAGGGAAAAAAAAAACATGTCCTTTGTCTTGATGTCCACCCTTCTTTTAATGCATTCCAGGATACAGTTGGCTTTCTGAGCTGCAGAAGCACATTGCCAGGTCATATTGAGCTTCTTGTCAAATACCACCTGTATCTCCTCAGGGCTGCTCTCAATCCATACTCTGACCATCCTGTTTTTTGCTTGGGATTGCCCTGACCCATGTGCAGCACCTGGTACACTTGCCCTATTCAATTTCATGAGGTTTGCAGAGGCCTGCCTCTCAACCCTGTCATGGTCCCTCTGAATGGAAAAGGTGAACTAGAAAAATCTTACACTGACAAGGAAGCCTTAAAGATATCTAAAGCCAATCTTCAGTCAAGATGCTTAAAAACAACAAAGTGAATGGAAGCAGTCAAATGATAGTGAACATCCTGAAGGCATCTTCTTCTTTTTGACATTAACAGCTGATACAAGAAAAAATGGTAGAATAACAAGCCTGGACACAGGGATCTGTGGCCCTCTAACTCAGCAAATATTGTCCATGCTACAGGCCACAGTCCATTACAGCTCTGTTAGACCTTGGGACTAAGCCTGGGTATGTAGGTCTTGGTTAGAACTTTGTTTTAGCTTGTTTGTTTGCAACACCAGTTGCCTAAACCCCGTGATTATTACTGAACTTTTGTACAGCTTTGTTTTGTGAAGTCCCATTGCAGCAATGTTTTTAGTATGGTGAAATATTACTATAAATAACATATAAAAGCCACTTAGCCTGTGTAAAATAAATGCTCTGCAGCCCTAAAATTAAAAAGCAATTCGCAGAAGTACAAACTTATGATGATAGTTCCAGAACTATAAACAAACCACTAAGAGACATTTATTTATTATAAAAGAAATATAACCTTGGAAGCTGGGCAAAGCCCTTTTTTTCAGCTGTAACAGGAAACAAGTATCCAAAGAAAAAGTATCCAAAGTACATAAACACCAACATGTATAGTAAATAAAGATACGATGAGGAATTGTGGAGCAATGGAGAAAGATCAAAGTATACAGTATTACAAAATGCATGGAAATAATCCCAAGTGAACCTATGGAAAAGAAGCACTTCATGTAATACCATATTCTCATGGGAACGGGCTCATAAATTTGGCAACTTGGTGTAACATACCCTCACACCCCCTGAGGGCATCAGGCTTACAAATCACACAGGCAGTGTGTGAGCATAACAGCAGAAGGAGGGAGTAGATGCATGAAATGTGAGCACAGAAATTGTAATGAAATAGTTCATCAGAGAGGTTTTTTTCGGCTGTCTTTGGCTGGTTTTGGATTTGCAGTTTGATTTATGTTTTCAATTTTATTTGCTTTTCTTTTCTCTAATAACTAGATCTGGATTAAAGATAATTAAAATGTTGAGATTAAAATTAGATTGACCATTAAGTCTTGGTTTTAACCATGAGGTGTATTTATTTTGTTCTCATAAATTACATTAGTTACAGTGCAATAAATTGGTGGAGAATGCATACAGGCAAAGATGCAATTTAGATGCTATAAGTCCAAACCAAAACCACAAAAGGATCCGTTGGGAAATCTCAAAATTACCTAGTCTTTCCTGATTATCTTATGCTACAAACCTAAACTGTTGAAAATGTTCCTTTAGTAGTGGAGACTGATGACAGTAATTCTGATAAACATTAAAGCACTTACACAATGTGGAAAGGGTTTAGTGAGGAAAAAAGAACAATCTAGAACATCTCTTATAGGGGAGAAAATTAAACAGTTCATCTGCATCATTAATAGTGATTGAAGATAGTGAGTTAATATGTAAAAGAATGGGGGAGTACGTTTGGAGTAATGGACTTTGCCTTTACAGCCAGCCACTACATGTGATGGAGCCCTGCTTTCCTGAAGGTGGTTGAACATTTGCCTGGGAAATCATGAATTCCTTCTTTTGCTTTCCTCATATACCTATCTTTCGCTTTACTTATTAAACTGTCTTTCTCAGATACATCCCGTCCATCACCACAGGGAGATGAAAAGTTAATATTAAACTGCTCTGAAATCCACATAGATCATACGACAATATTCAACTTCTAAGAACATCATTAACACACATTAGCCTTGAATAGTTCACTTTAAAAACCCTCAGAAAACAGACAAAGAAACAAACCCCCTGAAAGTTAATTACACCTGTTTTCATTAGGGCTGCTTTTGTTGTCATTCTCCATAACACTAGGTACTGTGAGAAAAACTGGAATTGTGTCAAACTTCAAGAAAATTCATGTATCGGAGGGCAAAAATCTTTCATGAGAGCTAAACTCTTTTAGCTACTGGCACATTTTCTTCATGCTTATCTCTAAGATTTTAAACATTATAGTATCATATTCAGAAGGAAGTTTGAAAGAAATTCAGCTGTTATTTAAGTAGAAAGAGTCAATAGACTCCTCCTCTCTTGATAATACAAACATCTTTTGTACAGTGCACCTGGTTTTGTGAACTATTTGTCGCTGAGGAATCCAAATAATTTTTGTTAGGCAAATATTTGCAAAGTGCATTTGAATAGCATTAGCCCAAACTGACCTCACAAACATAGTACATTGTACTTACTGAGGTTGTATTTGCTAACTTACCCCTTTTCAGCTGTGACTAAGGCTTAGGAGGAGCATTTATCTTTAAGTGTTGAAAGTAGAGAATGGAATCTGAAGTCTGTCTCCAGGTTCTTTACTTCTATTGATCATGGAAACAACAGGTGTTTCAAAAGGTATTCTCACAGAAGAGCCACTGGGATTGTGAGTAGAACACACCACTTTATATCTAAACCAGAAAATACAGACTAGATCTAACTGACATATAGTTCAGGTCAGTCTAATTCCTTCTCTTAATTCCCTAACACAGGATGGCCTTATCCATATCAGCTGTTGAGAAGAATCCTTGGCCCGTGTTTTATTCCTGACACCATAGTGTTGTCAGAGAAAGTGTATACACTAGTATATTAAAGAGATTATACAAACTAGTGTATTAAATTTAAAGAGTGTGGAAGATTTATTTTATACACAAGTGTAGTTGACCATCAATTCCTTTTCAACTTAGGTTGGGAAGATGGAATCAATTCCAGAAATTGAGTCGACTACTTTTGCTTTTATTTCAGAGTGTCCCAATCACACATGCTGAAGGGTACAGTAGCTGTCATCCCAGTGCCACACTGAGAGTTTCCAATAGGTTCCATGCCAGATCTGCAACAATCATATCTGTTGGATGTCTCAACTACCTCCATGCTTAACTAGATTAATCAAGACTCTGCTGACTGTGGTGGAAATTTAAATATCTAACTTATGTGCAGACTGTAGCATATATGCATTTACATCCAGTCTAAACACAAACTGCACTATGACTGTATTTTAATTTCTTTTCAGAAAAATCTTTAAAATCCATATCACTTAAGAAGATATTTCTTCTCCTCCTATCATATATTAACCTTAATATTGTTATAGTTTTTCAGTCATTTAGAATGTATATTATTGACAGAATTTCTTGTTCGTGTGCATTGTGACATAGACTTTGATGACCTGTTTATACTTCTCATTTGCTATCTAATTGGAGTTTATATAGTATTTTAGTGATTAACTACGACTGTAGATTTTTATTCTACTCAATGTTCAATTTGATATCTCACAATTTTTTTAACTCACATTATCTGAAAACTGTTGTCAACAGAGAATTATGGACTAATGCACCACCAAAAGAATTTTTACAGACATCAACTACTTAATTTTCACAACAGCGTTATAAGAATATTAATGCCATCCCATTTCTACAAAGGAAGAGTTGAAGGACCAGTATTTAAGGTCAAGATGTCTGCTAGTTAAGAATAACCATTTATTACACCACCATGCTCTGGTGGTGTATAGAGCATAAAGCAAAATGTATTAACTCTGTGTAGCACCTCATTCCTTCAAATCATAATTCCCATTGATTTTTCTCTTACAAGTATTCAGCAATTATGTAGCTTATACTTAATGAGGTAACTAATGGATGCAGGAAATGAGAAACGCAATGATTAACAGGTATTCAAATACCTTTTATATAAATTAATATATACCAAATAGTAAGTAAGCACAAGCATAAAGAACCTGACCGTAGAGGGAGGTGGAATTTAGTTATTAAAATCTTCATAACATCTCAGGCCACCCAGTGTACAAGGCTTTGCAATTTTCTAAGAACCTAATAATGACAGGGAACTCAGTCTCAGAATTTCCTAAGAGTAAACACTTTGTTTACTCATGGTAAAGTTAGAGTTGTAGTGTCTTTTTTAGTTAGTTTTGTTTTGTTTTTCAAAAAAAGATTAGAGAATTTTCTGAGGTGTGTAAACCTGGAATCCAAGTCCTTTTTCTGGGCCCACAGTTCTTAATTTTTGGAACAGTGCCCTAGCTATCCAGTCTACGATTTTGAATAGAATTTGGGGCTATCTCCTGAAATATAGCAGTGGAGAAACTTCTCCATCAACAAGGAGTTTCTGAGAGCCCATGAGTTTATCTCCATTTAAATTTTACTTGCACATCACCTCATGCAGATTTCACAACTCTACCTTTGTATTAAATATCCCCTATTTTGTATCTCAGATGCCACTCTTTCTAATGTGCATGTACGCAAAGAGAAGTTGCATATAAAATTAAATAATTAATATGATTATGACATATCAGATGTCATTAATAAAAGAACAGAAATACAAGGACAATATAGAAATAAAAGCTCCAATGGCATAATTTAAGTATTTTAAGGATTATTTTACATGTGCACTCATAAAACTTACATATTTTACCTGTTGGACATGTGGTACAAAGTGAACTATGAAAGAGGAAGGCAAAGTCCATCCTTTCATATAGTTTCTGATGACTCACCAAATCAAGAATAGGCATAATTTATTCATTGTCTTTAGTGGTTTAGATATGAGGGCTTACCTAACTATATAAATGTTGGTTGGTTAATTGCCATGTCAGTAAACGCATGACGCAAAACAGGAAGATTTTTGAAACAAAGATGTAAATAAATAAATTGATTAGAAATCATATATTACTTTCTACATAGCTTCATCAAGGCTGCTGTACAGCAAGTCTCCTCTTCTGACACTGATACATCTGACAGATTTACTAATTAGAGGTGACTGAGCATGATTGAACTCTGGGATTTAGTTCCAGAAGTGACACATATCTTCGTCCTTAATAAGACACTGACTTTGCATTTTTTAGAAATAAAGTTGTCTTTCTTTCACTTGATTGATAAAACATAAGGGGTGATACCAAAGATGATTTTCAAAATGCTGGAGGCTGATTTGCTTCCTTGTGGGATTAATATGAGCTCTTTTGTAACAAGGCGGTAAATAAAAAAGTACTTAATCATTAAGATAACATGGAAGTGCTTTAAAATTAATTTTATTAATGTCCATTATGGTTTATATCTCTTATAATTTATTTTAAATAGTGAAAACAAGGGGCTATTAAATCTACAGGTAACATAGAGAAGCATAGATAAGTTTGGCACTAAAGTAAAAAATACCCATCAGTTAATTAGGGCTTTTGGAGGTATCAGGAAGTTTTATACATTGAAGTACTATGACTAGACTTCTGGAGGATAAAAACAGGAGGTTATAAAATATTACCAAAAAATATGATGGTTTTATTTATATTCCTAAGGCCTTAAAAGACAGTATTATCACTTTCACTTCAGATAGCCACTGAGATTTTTCTGCATATTACACATCTATGAATTTTTAAAGAGAAAAACAAATTTCTACATAATGAGAAAGTGAGCATTGAAAAAAACATGACTTTAAGCAAAGGAACTTTGTATTGTACCTTAAAATCATAAATTTGCATAATCTTTTACCAGCATAGTTAACCAGAGTATAGTCCTTCAAAAATTATTGTAATGCCACCCTAAATAAAGGTAGTGCTTTCTGACTCATGATCACATGATTGCATACAGAAGTTAATTTCTAAATGTTTATAACTCATTCTGAGGACTAAAAATCAAATAAATGAATCATATTGTAATCTGTAAGCTGTAACTGAATACGTAGGCATTTTTTCAATCTTCTTTTATCTTCAGGTCCTAACTGAGCCTTTCCCTATGGCTTTTAAACTGCAATCTCCTAAACTGAACGTTAGCATTAACAAATCATATCAGTATAAGGATAGCATAGAAGCAAATTATACAGGTTGGATAGTCTGATAATCAAGTTCCGTTTTTTTTAAAATAGTGACATTTTAAATACAAATATATGATATCAAAATTGAAACAATTTTGACATTATTCTGGTGATTACTATTTCTTTAAATAGTTCAGAATACATATAAATATTTAGTTTCAGAATTTCTTGGCACTCTGTGTTGTACATAAGAAATTTCTTAGTGTACTGAACGTGTTAGGATTCAAATATGTTCAGTGCATAAAAATATAATCTAACTGCTCACATGCAGACCTAAATTTAATATCTGTGATGTATTGTCTAGTTGTTCATAATTATTTATTTTTTGGTTCTTCAAATGTGTGTCATAAGTAATATTAGTAAAACACCTAATGGACTTGATTCTGACTCTTATTTCAGAGGTACTACTTGAGGAGTTTTCCCATTGAGAGAAAGGAGAGAAGAAAAGTTGTAGCATGAAATTTCTTGTCTGGCAGGATGAATGTCATATACACTTAAGGGGAAATGTATTTTTATTAAGGATTACTAATAGTTTATTTCAAATTATTGAAAATTGTTCCATTGAGTTGCATTGAGAATTTGCATATATTTTTTTAACTTTGTTAAAGTTTTGGGAACTGTAAAATGAAATACAGGTATATAGAGAGAAACAGAGGACAAAAAACAAGAAAAAATAAAGGATAGGTTTTTCTTTCTGCAATTCACAGGAGCATGACATTATTTGCAATAGAATGAACAGATCCTATGGCACAGGAAAGCAGAAACTTTTTGTTACAGCTGACCTAAATTTCACTACAGATACTCTGATGGAGAGAGAAAGGATATGTTAGAGTCACATTGATATGTCAATTGGACAAAAGACACATAAGGTGCTTCAAGTGCTAAGTTGAATTTTGAATAACCTAATAATAAAGGTTTCATAAAATATTTGTTTTCTCAACTTTTCAACAGAAAAAGAAAGAGAAATTTTTGGTATAGAAATTGCTTTGGATTTGACATATAGAAAGATTAATTACTACAGGAATGCCAATGCATTGCAAGTTTATTTGTCTTGGAATTGTGTAATTTTCAATATTTTAAGATGGTAATATCTGGGGCCAATGTCTCAAAAAAAACCCCTGAAAACTGGTATGGTAATGTGCATAACTTAATTTCTCTTGATTTCTATTGACTTCAATTGAAATGGTGAGGAAATATATGCTTCCACTTGTAAAGGGTGATCCAAATGAAAAAAGGGCTTATCATTTTATCATTTTTATTCAAAGAAATGGCAGAATAGCCAGAAAATATTAAATATTTTGGTGTCATACAACTGACTTACCTTCTTTCTGTTTTGTTTTGTTTTTTTTTTTTTTTTTCTTTTTCCCAAGAGGTTTTGGTGACTTTTCATATGTTGTTTTTGACAAATTTCAAGGCATTTTGCATCTCAGATGGATACTGTGGAGGATAAGCTGGGACAGTCTCCTCATTGCTTTTGGTATGAGGTTCTCTGAAGAAAAAATGAGATCAAGGAAGGATCAAGTTGGTAGAAAAGTTGTATGTTCCAATTCTCAAAACTTAAAGGCAGATTTTATTTGCCTGAAACAAAATTCCTTCTGAAAGCTGCCACAGGCAGGCTCTGCATCTCCCATAACTAAGGATATACTTAAATAGCACTATTTACCCTACAGTATTTTAACAGAATATTCTTGCCCTTTGGGTTTGGTGTCACATTCTTAAATTCATGATGCTATATATCTTCAAGATTATGCCTATTGTTAAGGTATAATTCTGTAGTTTAGTTTTATGGTTTTGGTTTGGAGTTTTTCGGGGGGAATTGTTGTTTATTTTCCAAAACTTTTCAAGCTTAAACTGTTTTGCATTTTAATTTTTACTTAGGCAAACTAATAGCTTTGTGAAGGAAATACAGATATCTAAACTTTTTGTGTCACACAGTTTTATGATTGGCTTACTAAATGTGTATTTTCACTAGCAGCTTTCACCTAAAGTCATCTGAGTCCCTATAAAATTTGGTAAAGCGTTCTTTCAACTACATAATGAATCTAAAATATAAGCTGGCCTAGATTTTTTTTTTTTTGTTGTTGTTGCTACTTTTATTATGGTGATTTAAACCTATATTATATCAATCAAATACAACATTGATTCAACAGGTAGAAAAAATAAAATCCTGAGAGTATCTTGCCCTACAATATTTAATTGGGGGTATTAGATAATAAATTTCAGAAAATAAAACTGTGTGACTAATTTGCCTTGTTCTACATACAATAAGTCTTATAGCACTAGATTTCATTTAAATATTAAAACTCTAGTATTTTCTTTAAGATTAATCAGTGTTGACATCTTGCATATAAAGAAGAAATTTAGTCATCAGGTATAATAGTGAAATATTTTCCATAGAATCATAGTCATTAAAAAAACTCTACTATCATAATCATGACATATCATTCTACTTTTTAAAGAAAGAAAACACTAGCAAATTCAGAATTAAAAAAATGCAGCTGAAGAATTAGAAAATATCAAATGACTCAGCATTAGAATTAAGACAAAATCTAAATTATTTGAAGTCAGTAGAAACACATAAAAAATAAAACATTTTGGATACAACCATGAGGCAAAACTAAAAGAATTATCATTTTTCAGGAGATCTGACCTGTGCATTCTGTATCTCTGAATAAAATACATATTATTGTGATGAAAATAAAAAGATACAGCTAGCCATTATTTCTCTTTCTCTGTCCCACTTCCTATACTCGGCAGCCATGAAAGCAGCTTCCAGTCTGAAGTGATGCTGAAAAAGAAAGGAGCAGGTGCAGAGTACCCATGTCTGATCACACAGCCTTTTCTTCTCTCTCCGAGGTAGGACTGTGAGCAAGGGCAGTCAGCTTGCCATATGGCCCTTTGTCCCAGGAGAGCAGGAGAGAATTTAGGTCCTAATTCACTGGCCTCTGAAATTACTGGTAGTCATTTTACTGATCTCAATAGGTGCAGGACTGAATCTTTTAATTATGGTTCACTAGTCAGAGAGGAAATTTAAACAGGCAGGATTTTTGTCTTGGCTGATGGCTAAAACATACTGTCAGCTGTATAAAAACCTAGGCACCTGCTCTAGGACTGATTTTTAATGTTCTATGCCCTGCCTCATATTACCTCCTCAGATACACAATCAAAAACTTCAGTTAAAAGGTTATTATTATATTATAAACGGTTATATTATTTTGGAGGTCTTATTTTGGCTGGCAGTATAACACTTCGGTCATAAAATTATAGTGGCATAAACTCCATGACTGAGGCTGCAGGGCTGGAGTAATAGGTAAAAGCATCATAGAGCAGGAATAGGCTTGTGGTAACACGTAAATCTTTAAAAGTGTAAACAGCTTGGGCTTCACTTTCCTGTGGATCTACGAATCTGCATATAATTTACATAATAGACATGAATCACTCTAATTAATTTCCATAATTTTATGTTTATACAATAATTATTTGTATATGATGTACTATTATAACAACTATTAAGACATAATATTTATTTTAATTCATTTTCTTAATTTACATATCAGAATGAACGTCTCCAGGTACACTTGCACTTAATATATAGTTAAATTTAGGTTTAGGGAAACTGATCTTTCAAAATTTATCGAATTCTTATTCTAGATATATCTCCTACGAAGAAATGTGTACATACCCTGGTGAGCACAAAAGGCAGGAAATTACAAGTACTTCAGTAATCTACTTTAAGAACTCCATCTCTTGCAATATTTCATATGTTATTTAAATAAAGTATTTACAAAAATAACTCTTAGTTATCCTTGATAAAAATACATTTCTGCCTGAGTATGCACAACATTCATCTTGCCGGACAAGAAATTTCATGCTGCAATGCCCGATTCAGCCTCACTAGAAAGAAGACACAAGAGTAACCTACAGCTGTGTGAAATTCAGCTGTGCAGGCTTTGCACAGCCTCACAACCTTCCTTTTTTATCTTTACTAATACAGGTAAGGCTAGGCTGACACTGCCTCCTGCCAACATGATTCTGCACATAGGAAATAACAGTACATATTGCACATACTCTGTGCGCCTCTGCTTCTGGCCATCAAATCTTTTATTTTGTCAACTGTTTTAATAGATCCTGTCCCCCAGGGAATCTCTATCCTGCTGAAATGGTCAGCCCATTTTCTTTCTAAGCTGAAAATGTGTCACATCTGTCTCAAACACTAAGAGGGATGCCATTTAATCTTGTTACAGTCTCTTGATTAGGATAACCTTCAGAAGGATAAAATGGCAAATGAAGAGGAAGTGACATAGCTCTCTTCTCTGTGCACTCATTTGTATTTTTTAGTGAGTTAGTCAGTCTTTTTACAAATCTTTTTGTGTGTACATAGAATTGTGAAAGGAGTATTTATGTTAGTCCATGAATAATAGTAAAGCCACTAGCACATTTTTTCCTTCATTTTTGCCAGTGTTTTCCCTCTGAGTTGAATATATGCTACTCACTTTTTGTATTGACATATTTTTCACTCTGTATGAATTTCAGTAACTATTGTTTTCATGAAAGCTTTTTTTCATAATGTCTTTTCTCAGTGATCTGGTAAATGTCATCACTTGCATTTATCTCATTTTTATCTGACATATTTTTACTATATCTTTTTCATGCAAAAATATTTCAAATCTTCAAATTGAAACAAAATTATTTTCCCAAGGAAAATATTGTATAAGATATAGAATAAAACACTTCAATTTCATGAACTTGTTTTAAAAAAAAAAAAAAAAATTAATCTAGAATCTTATGTCGTTTGAAGTTAAAAAAACTTCTCTTAAAAGGATTTTTTCCCACTAAAAGTAACCTTGACGTTTACTCTAGATGCTTAAAGGCTTGTAAATATTATATTTATTTCTTTTTCTTTTCAATTAACAGAACTTACACGAACTAATAATGAATGTACATTCTATCTCTTCTTAAAGTCAGTATCTAGTTTAGACATCAGTTAATATTCAGTTGTAGTGGTTTGACCCTGGCTGGATGTCAGGCACTCACCAAAACTGCTCTATCACTCCCCTTTGTAAGTGAACAGGAGAAAGAAAATATAATGAGGGATTCATCTGCTGAAATAAGGACAAGGAGAGATCACTCACTGATTACCATCATGGTGAAAACAGACTCAGCTCTGGGATATTAATCTAATTTATAACTAACAAAATCAGAGCAGGAAAATGAGAAATAAAATAAGTCTTAAAAACACCTTCCTCCTTCCCCTCTCTCCTTCCCAAGCTCTACCTCCTCCCCCTCAAGCGGCACAGGGAGACAGGGAATGGGCATTGTGGTCAGTTCATCACACACTGTTCTTGCTGCTGCTCAGGGAGAGGAGCCACTTCCCGGCTTCACTGTGGGGTCACTCACACGAGAGACAGTTTTGCACAAACTTCTACAATGTAAGTCCATCCCACAGGCAACAGCTCTCCATGAACTTCATGGGGTGCAGTCATTCAGGCACAGCCTGTTCCAGCATGGGTCCACCACAGGGTCACAAATCCTACCAGTAAAACTGCCAGGGCTTCTCTCTCCACAGATTTACAGGTGTGTGGCACAGGTTCCCTACAGTTCAAAGCCTCCCATCAGGTATCCATCTCCCTGCTCTGTGGGTCTCCTCTAGGGGCTGCAGAAGGATCTCTGCATCCCCATGGACCTTCATGGGCTGCAGGGGCACAGCTGCTTCACCATTACCTTAACCATGAGCTGCAGGGGTATCTCAGCTCTGATGCCTGGATCACCTCCTGCATATCCTTCTCCACTGACCTTGGTATCTGTAGCATTGTTCCTCTCACATGTTCTCCCTCTTCTCTTCTCTGGCCACAATTACTTATGCCAAATAGCTTTTTTTCCTTCTTAAATATATTATACAGAAGTGTTGTTATCATTCCTGATTGGCTCAGCCTTGGCCAGCAGCAGGAGTGTCCTGGAGCTCACTGCAAATGGGGAAAGAAGCTTCTAGCAGCTTCTCACAGAAACCACCCTGTAGCCCTGCCACTATCAAAATAACACAAAACCAGTACATCAGTATAGATTGGATATGAATAGTATAGCTGATTTTCAAATTTCAAATTTGTGTAGGTTGAGTAACGGTTGCTTAGGGTGCAATAATGCATAGCCTTAAATATCCTCATGCAGCTGTCTCAAAGCTTTGCAAGTCACAGACAAAATATTAAGATAAGAAGATGATAAAAGACCATGCTTAATTTTAACATTTTTTCTTTATTCCCTCATAGATATATTTTTACCACTTGAAAGCCCTCTGTGCTTTGGAAATAAGAAGATGGAACACAATTGATGAGATAGGTCTTAAAATTTTAGAAATCTTTCTGTGGAAGTTTCTATTTCTCTACTAACAAAGAGAGGACAGAAAACAACATTTCCTAGACCTTTATCAGAGGCAATCCTGTCTGAAAAGGTAAGATTACACTAGGTTATGTATCCTAATTGACTAGCAGTAAATACAAAACCCAAACATGGTATGAAGAATACACCGTATGCCATAAAGAGGGGAGTTGTTGTTTTCACATTGCAGTTTACACAGGGAGGTTTGTGATTTTATTTGGTGTGTCTGAGTGCATGGAACCATCAAATATATTAACATCTTCTGCTTTGCAATAGAAATGAATCTATAGAGAGAAGTGGTTGTTTCCTAATGTCAACTCTGTGCCGTTTTAGAAGATTCCCTTATGATGAGCTCTGATCGGGTCACATGGACTGGACCATATTTAATCTGAACTGAAACTCTAATGCAGACACGTGCAGTGTGCACTGGATGACAGGTTCATGTCTGCTACTGACCTCCTGGGTGACCTTCCCTGAATCTTTTTATATCCTTATACTTCCTTTTTTCTCTTTAATATAGGGTTAAGAATACAAGTAGCTAGAGTATTACTAGCAGTACAAGATCTCTGATAGAGTGGAATTTAGAGTGGAATGGTGGTATTATCCTTGTGTAAGAGAAAAAAAGGCCAATCAGCAACAGATTTTTCCTCATATCCAGTTTACTTTTTCAGTGGTCTTAGAGGTGGAAGTATATTAGCAATAAATTCAGCAAGTCTAGAAGTTGTGGAAAACTCTTCCATGTGGGAGAAGAGTGTCTTAGTGATTGTCTCTATCCTTATTATTCATCCTTATGAGAAAAAGCCAAAGCTGTTCACTAATGAAAAATAAAGACAAAAATGGAATAAAATGACAGATTAAGGAGTACAGACTTTATCAGGGCAGGATTCTGCTTGGATCTGTCAACAAGGCAACTGAATCTTCCATCCTCTACTTGAGAGAGAATGGTCTTATTCTCTAAATAACATTATTGAAAAGAGTGGGAAAACTCATGGCTCTGTTCTATGATAAGAAGGGTTATAGATTCATGGGCTTTATAAAATCAGTCTTTTTTCTCAAATGTGTTGGTTCCTCTGCAGTGCTCCCATAGAGCTCATGCATCATAAGAGAGGGCAAAAGGAACAGTTCACTGCCAGTGAGTAACTCTTCCTGCTGATACCGCTTTTTGGTGTCATACAGCCAAGCATGAGTGATCCCATTGCAACAGCAGGAAGCATGTAAAGGCCTTGTACCTTCTATGACTCACAGTTTAAATCAGGTAATAGCCAAGTTAACCACAACAGCCTCCTGTTTAGAAAACACATCATCTCTAATTCTGCTACAGGCTTTGCCTTTTTTGGAGCTGTGCCTGTGAATTTTTATGTGATGCCTGCTGCTTTCTTGCTCCTGAACCTTGCTGCAGAATTGTATGTATCTACATTCAGTTGTTCTGTTTGACTTCAAAATCATGGTAACAGCCATGTTTTTCTATCACAGAATCAAAACCACTGATTTTCACATTTTTGACATTCCATATATTTATGGGAAATGTATAAACCTTACAATATCCTTTTCCTTATGCTTGCAAAGAAAAAGGCAGACAAAATAATCACTTGAGATAAGCATCAGGAACTTTTTTTTTTTTACTGCGGTAAAGGGCTGTATTCTTTAGAAACATAAGCTTTCACCAGAAACTCCTTCCCGAATCTGCAAACTATTTTTTTTTCAGATTCCACGTGCATCTAGAGAAACTGAAGAAATTTTCTTGAATTTATAGCCTTTTTAGATTGAGTGACAAGAGAATCCTTGCAGAATAATTTGCTGTATAGTCAAAGAATATCAAGTCATTGACCTTTTTTGAGTCTACACCAGTTTACAAAATATACACAAAATCCCCAAGAGTTTTTGCCAGAGAATTTGCCTGGTAAGCCTGCTTTGCACATATTAATTTTGAATATTTAAGAAATCCTATTAAAAGCCTTAAAAACACTGAGTTCAAAGCTTTTTAACTGTTCCATTGCCTCCAGGGTAAAGTATCTACACCAATTCACAAGGAAAAAAAAAAAAAACAAATAACCAAAAAACCTAAAATTAAAGAAAAAGAACACAGAAATATTCACATTTTTTGCACAGGGCAATTAGCTATGTTCCTGGATCTGAAGCTTATCAGTGCATATTTCTGACAATGTAAACATTCTGCAAGATGCATCATGATTAACTTGAAAGATAGGCTAATTATGGTTGAAAAGAAAATTATTCTGTAATTATCTTTGTAATCTTATTACAAAATGCCTGCATATAGCCTAATCAACCAAAATCATAACAGACGTTTTTTAAATGTTGTGTCTGAACATCTGTGTCTATATTTGTAAGCAGGTAACGTAGCACATGTATATAAATATATATATGTTTGCTAATAGATAAACAAACAGTGTGGGAAAAAGCATAAAACTTGAATTGAAACTCTGTCAGCTGCTTATGTAATAACACTTAGGATAGCAAAAGCTTTAAACAAAAAGGAAATTCAGATCACTGTACTCCTCTTTCTATATATGGTAGATGATTATATATCATTTAGTGAAATTATCCTCTGCATATACTCAACCCAACAAATAAAAATCTTTGCTGCAACAGGATCAGAAATTCTTACACAAATTTTTTTTTTTTTTTTTTTTTTAGTTTAATTTCAAATGAGATGGGGAATATTTGTCCTGCATTTGGTCTCATGACTAAAGCGTAAGATATCCAAGTGTGTAATTTTTGCTGTTGTAATTAAACACAAAAATTCCTTTAGAAATTATTAATGTTTAATTCAACACTCACTGGTAAGCCCAAGTGATATCATTATACCTATTTTTTTTTTCTTTAGTTGCAAATAATAGAAAAAATTAGGTTAATATCATCAAACAGTTGTGGGCACCCGACTTGAAACTATTTGGATGTGTTAATGGGACTGTAAATAGTTATTTCCAAACATTTGCATTTTACAGCATTTTTCAGTCCCAGCCTCCAAACTGACCATGCAGCACATGATAAGGGCTCGATATCCATTTGAGCACTTGAATTCTCTTAAGCCACTGGAGGAAATCTTCCACTTTTCAAACCTTTCTGTTCATTCAGCCATTTTGCAGCAGTCACACGAATCATCAATGGAATCCCCCTTGACTACCCTGACTTAGAAGACATGCCATAAGAGGGACACTGCTTTGCTTCAGCTGCAGTTTTCACTCCCTGGGATAAGATCATAGCAAGTGTGGAGTAGCACTCCTGAACCACACAAAGAATACATCATGTCAATAACAAAATATCTGGCGAGCCCAATTATGTTTCTCATAAGATGCACTGTCTGTACTGGCAGCAACAATGAGGTCTCCAGTAAGACAAGCAGTGAAATCTATAGAGATGATCAAACAACAGTGTTTATATTACAACAGTGTTTATATTAAGGTGGGAGGGACAGGTTTTCTGTGTTGCACACCTCTTGGTTCTTGGAAATTGTTTATTTCCAAGAAAGCAGCACATGAACTCATGTGTCAAACCTGAAATTGTAAGCACTTTTTATTTTCTCCTTGTAGTCCTCTACCATATTTAGTACTGAAAATCCAACTTCCTCAGTAAGTGAGACAGAAATCATACCTAGAAATAATTCCTTCCCTCTGTGATTTCTTTTTAGAACACTGTTTTCGCTGTGAAGGAATGAACTTCTGAGGCGTGTGGAGGGGGAAGTAGAAATAAAAAAAAGTAATTTTTAAAAAAAGGAACATTTTATCTTACTTAGCTTTATTAATGTGGAAATTGAACATCTACTCCAGTCTAACTGTCTAAAGATGTATATATCTAATAAGGGCAAACGAGACCCTCTGATTTCTTTTTGAAATGACTATAGAGACAACCTGCACATCTAGCTTACACTAGAAAGCATTACATGGATTAATTTATAAGAAAAATTTCTAGTCCATATAATTCTATTACCTATTTAAAAAATTATTAGACATGCACAAAGTAAAGAATTAATTACTCATCATAAGCCCTGATTTAAGTGTTTCCAGTTACGGAATATTTGATTTTGTTGCACTCATATATTCTTAATTGTGAAAAAACAATACTGCAAAAGATTGCTATATTGTATACTAATGTGAACATTTAGATGCTCACATACATATGTCAGCTTCTTTTTAACTCTGATTTTTAAAAAAAATGTGCCAAAAACGTTTGCTAGTTTTGGGAAGGATCTAATTCTTTCCCCTTTAGTCTGTTAATGTGTAATATTTAGTTCAACGAATAGTTAACATTTCATCAAAAATGACAGGATTTTTACATCCTCACAAACAATTGTCAGATTTATAAAGTTATTGAATAATTTTGATTTGTAGAACTGAAAATGCTACTGTAAATATATTATAGCTGCTTTATAGGAAATACCAAAAATTAGGCAACCAGCTTAATCAAAGTCCTTTTCACCTCCACAGTTTCCTCCCCAGCTCCTGAAACATGCTTTAAAATAACGTTGAAGGGTTCTGATCTATTTTTTTCAGATAGGTTGTCCCACATTTCAAAAAACAGAGAAATCCTGTTAACATGGACCACATCTCCAGCTGTGCTAAAAGGCACTTTGAAGACACATCACTAAGTGGACAAGCCAATATGAAAGAGGCACCTCAACAAAGGCGCTTTAGCTACTTTCAGTCACTTTAAAAAAAAAAAAAAAAAAAAAAAAAAGGTGATCCATCTTCAGAAGAAAGTATTCTAACACAGTAGGCAAGACTGATGCTCCATAAGAACTGCCATCAACATGCACAAGATCAGCAGCTCACATTAATATATATATTGCCAAGTTAATTGTAGATTTGGACTAGTCAAAAATAAGTTTAGTCCTGTAGATCTCTTCCTTCAGACTTTAAATGGAGACTACATTTTAATAACACATACAAATATGAATTTTCATACACTGTAACAGCTGTATAAAATGCCCAGCTCTTTATCTTAAACTGAATGCATACATAAGAACTGGCTGTGGGACACTTCTCATGGAAAAATCCACACTAAATATATAAACTAAAGACTAATGCAGCCAGATGTATGCTCCTTTTAAGCACCTACATAAGGGATGCCCAAGATTATTCTTGTGGAAGGCATTTCCAATAAATCACAGCAGTTTATTTACATCTTGTCTAAATACTGCATGTTTTTGACTTGAGATTTATTTTCTGTTTTCAAAAGCGGAAACAATACTACAGTACACAGACACATTGAACTGGAATTGGGATACTTGCCAGGTAATTTGGACACACCAATCCATAGGGACTGAAAGTTAAAAATAAAAAAAAAAAACAAAAACCAGTTATTCATTCCTTGTTTATATGGAAATAAACAAACAAACAAAAAAAAAGCAATTCTATAAGAAATAAATCATTGCAAATCCATGAAGAAATTAGTATGCTCACTCAGGAATTCCCTTCTGGTATTTAGCTAGCATGGCTGACTATACACAAACTCAAGCTTTTCCAGCTTACGAGTACCCTTCAGTCAAATTCAATATATTATTTTTTTATCTGAAAATGGTTGTTATGTTTTGTTCTTAGATAATCTGCCTACTCATCACCCTCCATAGAGGAATGTTTCTTAAAATCCATTGTATTTTTTTCCATTCAAAGAAATGTACTTTACCTAAAAAAAGTCTTTTATTTGTTGCCATAGGATACAAGAGATCACCTAATTCAATATAACACTAATCTTATTTAAATAAATAAATCTACCTTTTCAATCTGAAACCTCTGTTGGCATCTAAAATAAATTGTGTTCATATTTTTAGAAAAATAAGTTTCTATATATTAAACCTTGGAAGCTATTTTAGGACCTGTTCACTCTTTGAAGAAAGGTACAACTAAATTGAAGATGCTAACAATAAAATGTTTTGAATGCTTGCTTGAATTTTGTTTCTGTAGCCACATCTACATGAGGGCACTAAATGCCTAGCATGGACACCAGCTGGCATGGTGCAGCTTGTGCCCAGGCTGGCAATTTGCTCTGCCATGCTTACACTTCCTCTGCACACTGCGTGGCACAGGCCCCAACACGGCAAGGATCCTGCTGGTGTTCTACTTCTACAGCGGTACGGCTCAGCAGCTGTTATGCAATACAGCCCCTCCTCTGTCTCACATGGCACACAGAGCACACCTAGGGGATTCAAAGGGGCTTTGTACCCACATTCTCAGGTAAGGAGTTTCTGTTGAATGCTGCCTCCACCCTGTTTGTGTCATGCAGGGACACCAGACACCAGATTATAGGTGTTCCCTTTCTTCTTCATCTCACAGTGTATGTTTCCTGACAGCAAGGACTGAAAACAAGCTGTATGCTCACCAGAGCTCTCCCAGGGACTAATTTCTTTATCCAATCTGATGACAGTAGAATAATGGAGAAGTGCTCTTGTGGAAAAGAGCCTTCTGGCCTGCATTGGGAAAAAACTTTTTCAGCAGGTTGAGGTGGTGTTTCATCACATCCTGTGAGGGAGGAGGTGGTCTTTCCCCCTGTTGAGGTCATATTTAGTGTTCTGAGTCCAGGTCCAGGCTCTCCAGCACGAGACATGTATATCCTAGAGCTGTTTGACTGAGGACTTAAGTCAAGAAAAGAGAGCTGGAAGTGCTTAGCCTGCTGACAAGGAGACTCAGGGGCACCCTATCAGTCTGCATACACACTTGATGAGGGGCAGCAAAGAATTTAAAGCCAGACTCTTCTGACAGGTGACAGGACAAGAGTCAACAGAGATTAACTGACATAGATGAAATTGCACTTAAACATAAAAGCACTTTTACCACAAGGGTGGTCAAAGACTGAATGAGGTGCTTCAAGATGTTGTGGAGTCTCTGTCCTTTGAAACCCAACAGGACAGGGCCTTGAGCAATCTGCAGTATCTTACCCTGCTCTGAGCAGAGGGGATTGGACTGTATGATTTGCAGAAGGTCTTTCCCCCCTGCTGCAATTCAAGATTCTGTTATGCTGCAATTTCAAGTACTCTGCGGAGCACTTCTTGGTGTCTGCCTCTGCAGTCAGTACTTCAAAAAGTTTCTTCTGAGGGTTGGTGATTATGTGGTGGTTCCAAAGAGGAAATCCGAAATTCCCAAACCCAGATGTTAAGCAATGAGGGGCTGGACAGCAGAGCTAATCATAAAAGAAAATATGCTGATCTATGCCAGTGTGTTGAAAGTGAAATCTAAAATGTCATTTTTTCTTAAAAAAAAACCAAAAAAAACCCACACACAAAAAACCTTTCTCTGCTGTAATTTTTGAGGTCTTTTTTCTCTGCCTGTCATTTTGCTATTGGTAAACTGATAAACCTAGCCAAAGCAAAATCTGCACCCCCAGTACACTTAGCCAATACCCCTGAAGGCTAAATTGGGGGTTACCAGCAAACATGAGCGCAGCAAACATAAAGACACAAATGCAGTACTTTGGACAGCAGTTTGTGCAGAGGGTCATATAGAAGGGAGCCATCAGCAGATGAGGATAGCACAGGACAGCTCAATATGCTGTGATGTGTCACATGGCACAAAATAAAAGCCTTCAATAACAGCAACCATCCCAGCACATCAGAGTCTTCCCCTCAGACAAAGCCTGAGCTGCAGGGCACCCACTGAAGCTGCAGAGGTCTCCCACTGAAACAAATTAAAAAGGTGCACATGCCTACATCTGTGCTCTGGCTGAGAAGCTGTGCTACCTAGCAAGACAAAACTTCTGGAGGAGATGAACAGACTGTGCAATGCCAGGAGAAATCAAATTGAGTTTGATGGGATCTTTAAAGAGACCCTGCAGAGATATGAACCCAAGTTTCAAGCTGCACAGAAGGAGGAACAGCCACAAACTGTGCTCATTCTCATGGAAAATGGAGACTCCTGGGGTGGTGAAAGCTGAGAGCAAGGGAATTTTGGTAGCAAGTGGACAGCTCCTTCTCCACCCAAAGCTGCAAATGCAGAATGGGTTTAGTGTCCTTGTATCACACATAGAGGATAAACTTCTTCCTGGGTAGGTACCACTGTGGGCCAAGTCTCAACTATGCACCTGTATCAGGAAAAAACAATGGGGAGTGGTTATGGGAGATTCTGATTGTGGCAAATAGAAGTCCCCACCCACAGCCTGGCTCGCTACGTAGCGATTACTGCTTGAAAGGATCTTGGATCAGGAATGCTGTGGAGAGACCACTGGTACTGGTCCAGCTCTTGAACTAAGCCTTTTGCTGCTCATCTATGTGGGCATCAATGACAATTCTGCCGTGCTATTGACCCTCATTCTGGACACGAGGGTCAAGGGCATCGGGGTCCAGTTAGAGCTACCTGAGGGCTGGTGACTGCCAGGAAGAGATGAACTGTGTCTGACTGAACACAGAAAAATCATCACTACCAACAGATTTGTGAAGCTCATGGGAAGAATTTTAGCTGGGAATAATAGTGACAGAGGGGGATGGAAACACACAGTTGAGTGAGGGAATGGTTGATGAAGTTGAAAAGCAAAAGGTGCTATAAGAAACCTCAGGAATAGCAAACTGAGGGAAAAAAACACTAGTCTCAAGTGTGCATGCCCAAGTGCACAATGCCTGAGAAATAAACAGGAGTAACTAGAGCAACTCCTTAGGTGACACACTGTAATGCTGTGAGAGTAGCTGAGACATGGCAGAACAGCTCATGTGACAGGGCTGCTGCAATGGATGGATACTGACTCTTCAGGAAAGAGAAGCAGGGAAGATAAGGGTCAGGGAGTTGCCCTCTCTCTGAAGAAGTAAGTCAAATGTACAGAGATTTTGTACTGGTTGCATGACAGGCAGATTGAAAGCTTTTTGGTCAAGATGAGACAAGAGGTCAATACGGGTAATGTGGTGTGGTTGGAGTTCGTTGCAGACCACATGGTCAAGGTGAGGAGTTTTTACCTAAAGTACTAAAAGGAATTAGAATTCCTTTCACTCAGGCTAAGTTTTTTTAACCTTTCACCTCTTTCAGCCAGGAGGTGAAACATGCCAGTAGCAATTGCTTCCAATTCTGGATATGTCAGCTGCACTGAAACAGAAATAAATTTATTCTTCTTTTTGCCTTCCAGACCTCAGTTACAGTTTTTCTGAGAGATGAACCTATTGTGACCATTCAAATTCCTACTCTGCTGGAGTGTTTGTTTTCTGTTTGTTTTTGGGGATTTTTTTTCAGTAGAAATCAGACATTATTAAATTGATGTGTATCTGGAGCCATGAAGTGTTTTAGTTCCCATTCAGCTTTGGTGAAACGTTTCCATTCATGGCTTATTTTGAAATATAGTAAGGATCAAGATATTTCTATTTAGGCATCTACATACAGCTGCAGACATGAAAGGCAGAAATTTGAAATCCCATTATTCCTCACCTTCCCATTGTCCCTGCTCATTGCAGATGGATTAATATTGAATAGCTTTTCAAAGGTGCCCTCCAATTCAAAATATTCTATGATTCTATGAATATCACGGACAATGATATAGTTACAATGAGTGAAACTAATTACTGAAAAGGTTTAGTAACTCATCATCCACTGAGGCACTCGCAAATGAGTGAGACTAAGTTAGTTATCCCAGAACAAAAATGTTTGCCAAATCCTAGACGTGTTTTCTGATTCTGCTCCAGAAGAGCATGCATCTTCAAGACCTCTGGCATATAGGCCAGCTCAGTGGAGATACCTCAGGTACTTTAGGATATGGCAATTGGCCCTAGAAGCATATAGCTGATAACTGAATTGAGGCTTACGTTTCCATTAATTATAATGAGACCTTTAATACCCACATATAGACACAGAGATTTAGGAATCATATTTTGGAGTTGCTTCTTATCCTATCTTTCAGGTTCCAATCCACTTTTCTGCTCATAAACTGCCATTATTTCAGCTTTCCTACAGTATTCAGTGTCGACTCCAGGCCTATCTCTAGAATGAGATAGGTTTCACTAACTTGTTATTCACATACATACATATATATCCATATATCTATGTCTATATAATCTATCTATTTATCTATCTATCTATCTATCTATCTATCTATCTATCTATCTATCTATCCATTTAGACAAATTATTCCAAGAGTATCTGCTAGCTCCACAGCATTGATTTGTCTCAGGTATACTAGATACTTCTAACAGCATCAAGAACTTGTGTATTGATAATTGAGTAGAACCCTTAGATATATAGATATATAAATCTCTGTAGATATATAAACCTCAAAGAATCAGCTCCCATGGATTCATTTGGCTAAAATACCATGTTTTTTATCATTTATTATTACTTTAGATGTTCTAGAACCCCAAGTCATCTGCATAGAACTGGAGATTGAACACAAGACTTATGGGAGACACACATTCATGTGGAGTAGAGCAGCTGGAGACCAGGCAGGGTGTTTTATCAAGTCTAAAATTATTCTAGAGACTGATGTTTGAACAACTGAAGCCTACTTCCATGTTTGCTGTGAGTCTACTTTTTATTCTCTGCCAGAAACAAAAAGTGTTTTGCTTATTAATTTTTATCATACTTTGTCCTAGATACTGAAAATATAGGTACAAATTAAGTTCTGAAAAGAAACAGAATGCAGCCTATGGTGGTTAATAAACTGGATCTTGTAATCTGTAGATTATAAAAGGTGTTTTTTTCAAAGAAAGAAATTAATCTGATTCCATGTTCATGAGTGGAAGCAGGGCTTTGTCAAACAAGAAAGGAGAAAAGGGAGAAAAACTAACCTTTTGAACTTTGAAGTATCTCTTACTCTTTGTTGCAAAGTCTATAATATTATTTTTTCTACTTCTGGATCTTATAATTGCTGCCTAACATATCATCTGTTTGTTTTAATAAAGTTATTGTATCACTGTTTTCAGATCCTTTAGAAATAGTCAGAATTTGTTAAGGTGCTTTTTATTTTGATTCTGGTTGACGTATCTATAATATTAAGATATATTAAGTAAGACATCAGCTGGATTTGTTGGTGGCAGAGATTATGGATAGTATCTTTATTTGCAATTGTCAGTAAAAGATACTCAAAGTATCCTAAATTTAGTGGCTGATATTTACTGCATGCTGCTGAACACTTACACAAAATAGCTGTAAGAATAGGATCAACATTTAAATTCTTCAGACAACTACTGTTAAGGGTCTTAAATGTTAAAATGGTGCCATTTTATCTTGTAGACAATTTGGTATAAGACTCTTTATCAAGCAAACAATCATTTTACAAACTGCAGAATATGAAACAGTGTTTTTGGTGTCAAAAGTATGCATCCCTCCAGAAAAGGAACTCAATTTATAGCTGTGGAAACAGTTTATGACAAATGTGAATATGCCTTTGGAATTACTATGCAAGAAAAAAAAATACCACAGATTAATTATAACAAAATTGTTTTCTAAGGAACAAAAATACAGATCCACAATGAGAATTTTAGCATAATTGAAACACCTCAACCTGATAGCAATGAAATGGAATCTAGTTCTCCAGGCTGTGACTTTTAATAAAGTGTGGGTTAATTATTATTATTATTCCATATTTCTCATGTCTATAAAGGTCCAATTTTTTATATGTATTCTTTTTGTTAAAATAGAACTGTTAAATATATCTTTTCAAATAGGACTAACTTAATTCTGGAAGTGGTTTTCTCCATTAATACTTGAGAAATTAGAAACAGCATAAAGAGTTTAAGTCACAGAGGAATCCTATTGTAAAGGTAAATATTGAAAAAAAATATTTTTTTATAAATAGTACTTTGAAAGAACAAAAAGTTTTCTATGTTTTTTATATCAGAATTGAATCTCAATTCAAAATTTCTCTTTGAATCATTGTTCAAAAGCAATTTGATATGTTATTGTTACTTCTGTTTTTTAGAAGATAAGGAACTATTCATGCATTTTCCATTTGTTTTGCAAACCTCAGGAGTCTGTCAGTGTGCGAAACAGGAAGATAAGTGACAGCACTTGAGATGCTAGAACCTAATGTACCACAAAACTAAAAACAGGCTATATTGATAAAGACAGGGCAAAACAAATAGCTACAGTGAAGAAAAAGTGCAAGAGGGCAATGTAATTTTGGCTCTAATTAATGCATCACTTCTACTTAATTAAAAATAAATGATTATTTTACTTTTAGAACTAAATGAAAATTTAGTGATGAAATTAAAAGGCTTTGTGTGTTTTAAAGGGTAGGAACATATAAAAATTGTGTTGCTATCAAATAAAATGTTTTCCAGAGACTAAAACTTCTAAATGAGCCTGCTTAGAAATGTGGATGAGCTTGCATTAGTGATTAATCTCTAAGCAAAGCAGAGAGGTTGTGGCACACCTTAAAGCAGTTCACATCTTTTTACTTTGTTTTTTGTTGAGGTTTTAAACCGTGATTATCTGAACAGTAAAAAGCATACTTTTGAAAATTCATGAAGTGAAAAGATAAAAAGAGAGAAACAGCTCCAGTAACATATTAAGTGATACTGTTGTGCTATTCCCTGACACCTTATAACTGTGACATGCTAAAAGTGGTTCTTTACAAACAGTGAGTAAGCTAGCTGACCCATGCTGCTCTTACATACCTACTGCACTGGCTATGTCACACAGGCACAAAACTGGTGTATGGATTTCCTTCTAAATTATTGTGTTCTTACTACTGGACATATCTACAACACTTTCAACCTTATTGTTTAAGGTACGAAGAACAGTTAGAATTTCTTTCACTCAGGCTATTTTGTATCTCAGTTCCAGCCCCATTAATATTATCAGGTATATCACCAGAAGCCCTATAGAATTTTCCACTCTTTCAAATGCTGCAGGATTTCCATCTGTCCAATGGACTTCTCTATTTACGTTCTTGGATAAATAAAGGAGTCTAGTCTATTTTCTTTAACAAAGGCCAGGAATCATTTGCTGTGCAATTGTTAAACTCAACTGAAGTGTAACTAAATCTTCTCCTCAATGATCTCTCACCACATGCTCTCTACCTATCATTCTCTGTATTATTTACTATTTTGTAGCTTTAACTCAGGCATTTCTTACATCCAGATGGCTTGTTATCCTGGTATTAAGTATCTTTGTAAGAGACTAAACTTGGAATTTCAGTGCTAAGGTGTATTAAATAGTTTTCTTCTTGCTGGATGCTTTGGCATACACATGCTTCAGGCTGATATTTCAAAGAATCTGTCACCATATCTAGAAGTTTCTCCCACAAAGGTGGGATTTCATAAATGTGAGTGACAACAGAAACCAGGATTTTTCTGAAAAAAAAAATATATATATATAAAAGAAAATTGTCCAAATAAAATACTTAAAATTGTACATGTATTTGAATACAATTTTCTATTTTTTTAAGTAGTAAGAATAGGAAATATGTAACTGGATATAGTTTGCTTTATATTAATTTTCTAGCAATACCATAACACAACAGAATGTTACCAGAGCTTGCTATTTATTTGCAAGTGTGTCCCCACAAAATAATTACTATTTGAAACCTACTGCAGTCTCTGGAAAAATAAAAGGATTCAGGGAAGAGGAGGTCCATTAACTAAATATCTATGAGAAAATATCACATTCTGGCATGCATAAAACAATCCCAAGAAAATTATTGATTACGGGTTCTCAATAGTCTTGTTTGAACATAATTTGCCCCTATATTTTCACTTCAGCCACAGAATTAATGAACAGCAAGAGAATGCTAGATAAAGTAATTTTTAAAAGGTGCTATTAAACACCCTTTACAAAAAGGTTACAAAAAAGGCAACCATAAAACATATACTTAATCTGTAGACTCTTTGGTGCAATTAGAAAAGGGACAGAATATTTAGGATGGTGATTAAATGCAATTTTTCAATGATCACACCTTTAAAAAACGGCAAAAAATTCAAGTCCACTCCTGCACTGAATCTGGCTCTGAAGGAATTTTTTTTTCATGGCAGACAATATGGCTGGTTTAGATTTACTGCCAAATCAGTGTTAATAGCATACCAAAGTTTTACCAAAGTTCTGTTTGTTGAACTGTGTCTGTACATGGTTAAGATCTCACTCTGCCCCCCAAAAGTAGTCTAGGGTTGGGGAGGAAGCTGGGCAGGAACAGAGATGGGCCAGCTGACCCCAACTGACCAAAAAGGTATCTCACAGCACATAACATCATACCCATCAATAAAATCAGGAGGAGTAAACAGGCAACTATATGGGGACTTACCTGTCAGCTTGGGTCAACCATCAAAATTAACATTTAGGCAAAATATAAATTTCACGAATACTTGTATATATATGACATTAATAGAAAGGTGTGAGACTCATTTATGCTAACACAAAGTTCTGTCTACATCTGTGTTTGTATTACTCTTATTTGACCTGAACTGAGTTGCCCTATTCTCTGAAGAGTTCACAATTTTATAGGTAGTGATGTCTCCTCTATTATTTTGTAGAATTTCCATTGTCTTAGATGTGTCACATTGAAATATGCTCCCTTTCCTGCAATGCTTTTTATATAACTGTGCTGCCCAGAGGCCCTTGTCACAGTCTAAGTCTCCCTTGAGTAGTACAAACACTGAACAAAAAGGTGAACTTATCCCACGGACATTCACAAGGTAAATATAAAAGAAGATACTACAGACTTATATAAGAAGTCTCATTCAGAATACAAAGAAGCAGTGAGAGGGCATTAGTCATGATGTTAGGCTTTTGCTTTGGTGGATAAGCTCAGTTTTTTCACACTTAATAGTATAAAGGTTAAGAGCAAACCAACAAGATCATGATACTGCTTTTCAAGCATTTATCAAGATGGGAAGTAGAACCAGAAGGAACAAAGAGGTAAAAGACATGCAGTTATTTAGTACACGTCATAAAGTCCTTATTGTAGCATAGTTATAAATAAGTGCAGAAAATTTAAATCAATGACTGTGACTGGCTCACTGATTTGGAGCTTTTTGAAACAAGAATTCATTTTATAGAGAGGGACAAGCATGAAAAGGTCAATGGCCACACACTGTCCTCCCCACACGTCCAAGAAAAACTTTAAAACCTGAATTCCTCTTAGAATACTGAAGAAAAAAAAAAAAAAAGAGAGAGATTATTTTTTTTATCTCAAAAAAATGGCTAAAATATTTATAGAAAATATTACATTCATTACATTATGTCTAAAAATATCAGGCAGATCAGGTACTGGACAAGCAGCATAACCCCAGGTGTGTGCATGTGTGACAAGAAGGATGCAGTTTGATTTTTTCTTTAACTCCATGACAGTTCTAATCTTTTAAATACATGGGTTTTAAAAAATGGCTTGCTTTTCTGATACAAATAATTTTTTGCATGCTTATGAGATAAACATGAGAAATCGGCAATTGCAAATGTCAGAAGTGAAATATCTAAATGCAAGTGAAATATCTAAACTGTGAAATATGGAACACGATTTTAATTAAACAAGTACCACTGTCATACTGCTCACAATTGCCAGACAACTTTATAATGGAAAAAAGACAAAAAGTCAGGATTATGATTGAAAGGAGACCTTTATTATCTAGCTCTTGTTCCAGGATATGCCACATCAAAAACATTGCCATCACACTCTCTAAATGTGTTCTGAAGAGACCAAAAAATAAAAGAAAAAGAATTTCAGCTTCAGTCTACAAACTAGCTGCAAAGGATTATGAAGCAACATAGAAAAAATTATATAGATTTTCTTTAAATCGGAATCACACCAGTGGATTTAAAAAAAAAAAAAAAATCTAATATTTGAAAGAAATAAAAATAATGAAAGTCCATATTCTGACCAGAAAATTCAAGAGAATGAAATCCAAAGAAACTGGCTATCTGCTATATATTTAAAAAAAAAAAAAAAAAAAAAAAAAAAAAAAAAAAAAAAAAAAAAAAATTAAAGATCTTCAATGTGTGAATTGAGTATTTCCTCTTACATCAACATTGTACTCCTCTTGTTAAGTGAGCTAAACTTTTGCCACAGGTGAAAGTTAAGCATACAAACACATACATATCAACTGCTCAGTGTGCTTGTGTGTTGTGTAGTGCTTGTTAAAGTATTTTGAATGAGTTTTGTATTAATTAGAATTACATAAACCCCATTTTTAAATCTATAAATTGATTATGACTTAGAACTTAATATTTTTTTTTTTACCTGAATATAAAAATAATGCTAAGTTCAAATAGTAAAAAAAAGTCCCACACCATCCAACAGGTAATTACTATTGCTATAGGCATGCTTTCACTTGCACACAAACACACACAGATTCACACACAGATATCAGTGTTGTGGTTACAGTACTTACACTTGACTAAAGTGTTAGGGAGTTTAATACTGTTGGGGGGTTTTTTGTTTCTTTTAGTTTTGCAGGCCCTTATCTTAAAAGATACATTGAAAAATTCTAGAATACCTCACTGGAGTAAAGCTTTTCCCAGGACACATACTTTGGAAGACTTTTTCCATAGTGTGTAAATTTAGTCATAAAAGTCCATCTTCCTATTACATTGTGCTAATAATGGCTTTAGCATAGGTGTTTCAGAGAAGCATGAATTTTCAACGCTGTTATTTCAAATATGGGAGTACATGAAGGAATTAGAAATCACAAAAAATCAGAAGAGCAATAAAATTCCTATCTTCACTGCAGATAAAAAAGTACTTTATACTATTTTTTCCAAGGTAATTTTAATTCTGGAAGTGAAATCATACAAAGCAGATGATTTTAAGGTAGTGAATGTATCTGGAAGAGGTAATGCCCTCCACATATTTTACCCCATTATCACAGTGACTGAGAAAATGTTGGAAGCTAATATAATGTGTCACATCCCTCTCATCTAGCACTGACAGCAGAAGCTTGTGGCAGATGGATTACAGCACATGCCCATTGTGAATGTACCTAATGTTCTCAGTTCTCACAGGCAGCTGAGACCTGAGGTACAACTGATCTGTTTCCTATTATTATTAATAAATGAAGCAGATTAGTAGAGGTTATACAAGTCTGGGAATAGTATAGAAAGTGGATATTCCCCATGAATTTGCATCTTTTAAAGAATAAAACATGATATAATATTTGAAAGCTGTTAATTAACAGTAGCAATGGGAAAATAATGTCATGGGGGAAAGATATTGTAACTGCTGACAAACTGATTTTTCACTTTGAACAACTGAAGACAATTTTCGACTGGTAGGAAAAAGTGCTTTTGCTATAGTAGACAACAAATGGCTGGGATAGTAAAGCCCATTAGAGCGCAAAGTCACAATACCTTTCTTTTTTTTTTTTTTTTTTTATAATTTTCTTTTTCCTCTGAAGGAAATTAATTTCTTACACTGGTATGCTTTTTGATTGTTTCTGCAGTCTGAATAGTTGGAAACAAAGTATGAATTTCATTGCAACTTGTTTTTTGTTTTTTTTTTTTTTTTTTTATTTTAATAAAGGTAGACTGTTAGTACTTAGAATCAGATTTTCAGAACCCTACTGTGAATGGGTTTTATAGAAAATTTCAATTTTTAATAGATTCACAAGTAGGGCCACAGTCTAAAATTCTCAGCATCGAAGTGTTTCTAATATGACACAATCTGGAAGATATAAAATTAATAAAAATAAAAAAGTCTTGTAAACCTCAGCCCTGTTCCTGTTGAATTACTGATGCAGTGGAGTTTATCTATTTGTGAAATATTTAGTTCCAAAATCAGACTAGGAAAAAGGAGATAATGAAAGTGCTCTTGAAGTACCAGTGACATAGTACTTAGGTAATGCAGTAGCTAGTGTATACAGACAGGGTGGACATGTGTCTTGAATTAAGTGGATTTGAATTTAAAAATTAGGTTTTTCTTCCTATGGATAGAAAAGAATGACCTGCATTTCAAGTTACTGTTTAATATTTGCATTATTTGTGCTTTCCTCTCAAGTACAAGTTTTCATTACCTTCAAATACAGCATTAATTTAACATAAAATGTTATCATTTTGTTGAAAAGACACTTACTTATCAGTAGTTTTGATACACTATAGTTTAACTTCCTCGGTGTTTTAATAATTTGGTACAGTTTTACATATATCCAAATTTAGATAATTGTAAATTTTACTCAGATTTCTATTCTATTTGTGCGAAAACATAATTTCTGCTGCTTAGAAGGATGCTGGAAATCCATTCTTCAAATGTGAAAGTGCTAAGGAATCTTGGATTTGTAGATAGAACATTTAATCTATTTCAAATACAAGCTCCAGAAGGACCGGGGATTTCTCTGTGCAGTCTATGTCTAGGTTCTAGACAACTTCCAAACCTTGAGCACTGCTTAAGGTTTCTTCACTATAACTGTTTTCCAGAACACGAAAATCAAGTAATTGAAGTTCTATTAAAAAATATCAAATGAATTGAAGAATGAGAGTTACCACTGAATTCAATATCTTTATTTTTACTGTGCTTAAAAATAATGTGTTTATGCATCATGAGTTTTCCTATTTATCCCATGAATACTGATATTGACACAGAGCAGGAATTATTCATCTTAGATATCTGCAACCATCTAAAAAAAAAGTTCATTAAATTTGAAGTACCTATCTTCACAATCAAGTAAAGATAGGTGATTTAAAATAGTCTGTGAAAAAGAAAGATGCTTCAGGCAACTATATTTTTAATTTACACAACTCAGTTAAACCACAACACGCTTCTCTTCAGAAATATGGTATATTATTTTATTATAAAATTCATCTTTCTAAATCAATAAATCAAATCAATTATTTTTTCAGTGTTTCTAGTGCTGTTTCTAGGAAACTGAAGGACTAAAAAGATGACTAATAATATTTGAAAAGTTTGTCTCCAGTTGCTTTACTGAAACCTCCTTTCTACAAAAGTTTACAGGTGTAAACAAAGTCCTTATATGTATAGCTGTAAGAAAGATTGTATAATTTACTATATAGTAATATTTTAATCTTTGTGCCTTCTAATTAATATTTGAACAATGTGAACATTACTTGGGTGCTAGATAAAGAGAATAAACATGTATTTAATTGAATATTTTGATTTATGGACTAACCCTTATATAAAAATATCAACATACATGAATGATTGTAATTAAAACATTAAGTCTCAGGTTTCTGGCAATCAAGCATGCATACTCAAGCTGTACTTCTGTGGTCTGAGATTTTCTGTGCTTGAGTTGCAGCTCTGTATTACACTACCGCTTTTTTTTCATGAATACAATATTTGTGCAAGCACTTTGAGTCATAATACTGGAAAATTAATCTTTCCAACAGAACAGATAGAGCAGGGGCAGTGATGGACTTCAGTCTTCCACATGTGGTCTGCATCACTTTATAATCTACTTACGAGTTCAAGGGCAGCTGTTGTATGCTACTGTTAAATGAATGACACTACATAGAGGAGTGAAACCACAAAATTATTACCATTTTCTTTCATTGATAAAGTCTGATTTAGTGATCTTCTGAAATATTCCTCCTAAATTATTAAACATAAACACACAGATAAATATTCTCATGTCTGTTTATACAATGTAAAAATAGATAAACAAGCAAAAAACAAACAAAAAATCCCAGAATCTTTGGCAACAAAAACATAATACTTTCATGTACCTAGGAAACAAATTTGTAGCCAAAATCATGGTCCTTTGTACTTTAAGATCCTGTTAATCTAAAAGGTACATACAGAAATTTGGAAAATCCAGCATATTCCTGGTCTTTTTTGGCATATTAAAATGAGACAAGATATTTTGTCTGAAGGAGCAGTCCATATTCAGAGCAAAAGGTAACAAATCAAGAAATCTCTAAGCAAATAAAATTAATTTTAAATTTAAACATTTGAGAAGTCATTTTAATGACCAGGAGCTCATATTCTTTAAAAGCTGAGCAGTCCTTCACTTGCTGTTTTAGTTTCACCATCATTAAAAGAAAGGGATGTGTGAGGGGAACTGTGAAACCCTAAGAAAAAAAAGTTGAATCAAACATACTGTCAAAGAAGGAGGGAAAAAAAAAACAAACAAAAAAACCCCAAACAACAAACCAACCAACCAACCAACCAAAATTTGAAAGACAAAATAAAGGAATAAAGTTTCCCAAACCGAGCCTAGGGACCATTTAATTCAAATCAATGAAACCTTTAAAAATGAGGAAGAAATCAAGGAATAAATTAATAAATAAGAGGCTGCACATTCAATTGAGCTTAAGAGGACCTGAAAATCTTTGATGTCGTTTCTGAAAGAAATTATTTGATTTACTAGCAGTGCCAGTCAAGCCACATGGGAATCACTCCATAAACACAAACATTCATCAAAGAATCTGCGGCATTATCCCTGAAATTGGCTTAATCATTTGGGGGCTTGTTCTGTAAACATTTCTTCAAATACTTGATCATTTAAGATACTGAAATTAGTGTCAGTAACACTCATGCATTTAAGGATGCCTGCATTTCTTTCCTCATTTGAATAGCTGCTAACTGGTCCCACTTCTTTCTTAAATTAAATGACAGACAGACTTAAATTATCCTGCCAGGTGCATGAACTCCACTGGCTATTTCTTCACACCTGCAAGCCAAAGGCTTGCATTTTGTTCTGGAGGAGACAGGCCACATCCATGTTACAAATCATTTGCCACTGGCTCCCAATCCAAACCCCACATGGTGGGCTATAGCTCTAAGATGCAATTGCAATACTTGGTAGGCTCCATTCACTGTGGAATGCCTGAAATAATAGTACTGAGCAAACACAAGAGTTGTTTTTGTAGCAGAAAATTAAGGACCTATATGACAAAGAATGTTGTGCAGGTATGATTAGAAGGGCATTGGAGGATTGTATAGATTTAAAGAATATAAGGATGTAGAGTTCCAGTTATATATTCATACTGAAGAGGTTTTTTGGGGGTTGTTTTTGTGGTTTTTTTGTTTGTTTTTTTTTTGGTTTTTTTTTTTTTTTTTTTTAATCTAGAAACCTGTTCTTTAACTTAAAAATGTAGTCTGTGAATAAACTAATGCTCACAGAGTATGAATGATAAGGTCATCTGGGGATGGATAGTCAAAGTCTTTGGTGACACAAATAGATTTTTGAATTTGAGTTCTTTGCCATAAGCATGAATTTGCTGCATTAGTTGGAACTAAACCTTTCAACAAATTGTTCCTAAATGTTCAAAAGCATCATGCAATGTATGATCTCATTCAACCCATCTCAAACACTATTATATACAAAGTTTGTTTACTTTGAATATTGGCCAAAGAAGAACCTCTCTTGTTTGATTTTCAATTTGTAATGAATTAAGGCTTCTTATAAACCAGTAAAATGTCCTTTGAAGTTTGCAGTGCAAAAAAAATCTGGTAGTGTGACCTTGGATCTGCTCCAGTTATTTAATTAAATTTTCAGATCATTGGAAAGAGTCTAGGAAAAGTACCAATTCTGTAGCTTTTTGTTAGAGCTCTTAGTCATGTACTGGGAAATAGGTTCATGTCTTCATCCAGCTGGTGCTCAGCTGGTCATAAACTGCAGAACAAGTTCAACAAGAATACACAGAGAGAGAGAGAGAGACATGTCTAAGAAAACAGATGAGCCAGTTCCTGGACTATATTCTTGCACAGCATGAGCCAAGCTGGTTCAGTTTCATACTCTAAACTAAGACACATAGAGGGCTAATATAGGGATAAACCTGACAGTGCAGTAGCTTGCCACTCATTTATAAAAAATAAACAGGTTTTTTAAATGCAGCTTTTTGCTTGTTTGTTTCCATTAAAAACCACCTTAGAATTACAATTGTCAAAAATAGATGAGATTTTCATTAGCAAATAGAAGGATGTAACTGAAAAGAAACCTCTTTTCCAGGGTCAAATTTTTGGTGTCTTCTTTTCAAATTGGGGAAATTTATATAGAGATTATGTCTTCCTAAAATAATAGCAGGCTGTTTTTTTCATTATGGTCTGTGTCACAAAGTCTAGCAGAGAGCTTCTTGTAGAGAAGCATGATATTATTGACTTGCACAAGGGAAAAGAGTCTACGTGCTCTGTCAACATTAATTGTCTAAACAACAAAATTATTTATATTCCTTTGCATTGCTGAAATGTTACTGTCTTTCAACTTCCCCTAGAGATTCTTTTCTTTCAAAATAATTAGATTTCTGTCCAATTTTTTTTATCTAAGCTTGACTTCACTATTAATAAATAAAGACATTGGATGCAAATTCTGCTGAAAAAAAACTGAATTCATCAGCAAAAAATGGGCATCTGCACATTAAAATTGGATAGGTGATTGCCCAGACACATGATGAAGTAAACAAGCTTGCAAGGACTGGTATAAAAATAGGTCCACATAGATCTTGTTATATACAAGTAAATAAGTCTGCCATTAACAGTCAAAAAAACATGAGCTCTGTATTGACCTGACATTGCAGGCACTCAGGGCTTTGCTGAGCTTGCCTTGGCCTACTCTGGCAGCTGATGTTAGTGTTTATAATAATATAAGTGTATTATTAATGTGACTTTTCTATATTGACTAGGATTGTAAAGGATAATGTTATTGTAACAGGATTTATAATAATTGCTACATTTTTATTATTCTGTTAAAATATTTATTGAGCTGTCAATAAATTCCTAGCTCTATATATATGGTGCATTCTTTTCCCCCAGAAATAGATTTTGAAGTAACTTTGCAATAAATACTCATTGGCCTTTTTGAAAAATTATTTCGTTTTGGGGACTCTCATTAAAGTAGACATTCAAAAATATTTAGGTTCAGCCATGATATTGTGCTTGGAGGGTTTCTTTGCACTGTACTGCATCTTCTCATCTAAATGGATATTGCACCTCATTCAACATCAGTGTCAGAGGTTTTACTACACCCCTTCTTAAAAAAGAGAAAATAGTAAGTGCTATCAGCCATTCCACAGTCATGAATCATGATAGCTTCTTAGATTTCAAACTGCAACAATATGATATATTTAATTTAAATTCCTAATATTGCTGTACTGTGTATGAGAAAAACATTTTATCAGCTACTTTAATATTAGTGTACTTGATGAACTAGAAGGTAAAGATATTTTATTGTTCCTCTTTTACAGATGGGTAATTAATGTGCAGAAACACTAGGGTGGGCTGACAGGGTCAAGTGTGTGAAATGAGATGAACTTGCCAAGTCTGCATTCCATTGCCTCTTCAGTGTGTCATCCAACATATATGCAGAAATCAAAAATTCATACTCATTAAAACTACATCTTATTGCTAGCACCCACGGTAATACTTGTTCAATTAAATATTTTATTAAATATTGTTCCTAAAATATTTGTTTTAATTTCATTGTTTTCCAGATTCCTTTCATTCAGAGAGTTTCCTTGAGCACATGTATTTCACTTTAAATGAGAACAAACATCATTGAAACAAAAACCTTTCCAGAATACACACTTTAGTTTTTTTTTTTTAAGATAATAGGAGGAAATTTAGCAGAGATTAAAAGTCCGAAACCTAGATTTTGTACATGGTGCTGAAAGGCAACAGAACAAGAGGAATCTTCTAAAATATTTTGAATGGTTAATAAGCAATGCTTCTTTTGAGCAAAGGTCTGTCAGCTTTTGTTTTGTTTTTTTGTTTTTTTGTTTTTTTTTTTTCAGTTTTAGATTCTCCAGATATGGAAAGAGTGCAATAGAAAAAAGGTATATAAACCAGAGATGTACTGTGCATTTATGATTTAAGTTCAAGTAACTAAATCATGTTATTAAATTCTGTTAAATTGTTTGACTTTACCTTATTTTGTGTTCCAGTGTGTTACTAACCTTTGCACTGTTGTATGAAGAAATACATTAAAACTTGCAGCAAACATATAAAAGAATTCTTACAGACTTGTTCTTGTGTTGACATAAATAGCCAGAGAAATGTCAATCTATTATGCACTGTTAAATAAAGTTTAATTTTGGTTTTTGACATTAGCACTACTGAGATGCTAATTTCTATATTCTATGTTCATAAGTTTGTTTCAAGAAAATAATTCACCACTAGAGTTTATTTATATGAAAATATCAAAGAAACACAGAATAACTTGAAAGAGACCTTAAAGATCCTCTGTTTACAATCCTCCTGCCATGGACAGGGATGCCCGTCACTAGAACAGTTTCCTCATGGTCCTATCCAACCTGGTTTTGAACACTTCCAAGAATGGGGCATTCTCAAATTCCCTAGGCAATTTGTTCCAGTGTTTTACCCCCCTCTGAGTAAAGAATTTCTTCCTAATATCTAATCTAAACCTGCTGTCTTTCAGTTTATAACCATTGCCTCTAGTCCTGTCACTATGCATACCACACTTACCATAAAGCAGCAAAATATTCTAATTGGGAATATGGCAAACCACAGACTGGATTACATTTCAATGTTTATCATTAGCAGATCATGCACACTGTCAGAGGCCTTGAATACCTGACATATTATGCAGGCACTGGAGGCTCAAAATA
>JACBWW010000125.1:307773-328014 GCA_020086605.1 Lanius collurio
TTTTTTTTTTTTTTTTTTTTTTTTTTTTTTTGACAGAGTGGATGAATGAAAAAATTTCACTCCATTGTTCACTCAGTTTTAGCACTGCCACAAGGATGTGAAGAAACCCTGAGATTTGTTCAGTTGGTAAGAGCAAGGTGCTAATAATGCCAAAGTTGTGGGTTTGATCCCCATATGCTCCATTCACTTGAGAGCTGGACTTCGTGATCCTTGTGAGTCCCTTCCAACTCAAACTAGTCTGTGACACTACAAACTGCAAAAACCTTAGAGACATATATATCTAGAAGCTTCTCCAGTGAAAAATCTTTCAAAAAGTCAGTGTTTCAGGAAGACAAGCAATTCAATATTCAGGTTGTAGTTTGACCTCTGATCTTTTTTTCATTTTAGTATTTATAGGCCCTATTAGAGGTTAACCACTTAGAGAACAAAAATCCTCTTAATATTTACTAGTTAATGAATTGGATCTTCAAAGTTTAAAGAGTCATTTGATTATAAATCTGTAAATAGAATTCTTAAGTACTTCAGTTCTGGTGTGAAAATAAAGGCTGTCTAAGTTGGCAGTTCATTAACTTCCTTGAGATTTTTTTCTCCTAACAATACTTTTGTTATGAAATTCAATGCTTATGTTTTCCTGACAGTGAATAGATGGTGAATTTCCATCAGAATGTACATACTCAAAGTGAGGCATTCAGAACTTCAAACAGGAATGTTACCCGTCTTGCTCATCACCTTCTCATTCACCCTCAGAAACAAACTAACCAAAAAAAAAAAAAAATTGAAGAAAAGATTCATATAATCTATTTATTCAGGAGTCACCTGATTTAAATGCCTGAGTGTCTACCTTGCTTATTCATAAATCCTGTTTAATTGTCTGGCTCACATGCAGGTGCTGCTGTGATGTACCCTGGTGCCTAAGTATTTCTATCACTGGCTGCAAAATCGTCAGTTCTAAGAGCAGACCACTCAAGTCCAGAGAAAAGTTCCATGGAGTCACTGACACAATGCAATTGTGAAGGTCCTGGAACTGTGGCAATAAGATGCAAAATGTCTGCTACTGAAAAAATGAGATGGTAAGGAATTTTGTTATCTCCTTATCATTTTAGTATTGCCCAGAAAACAAAGCATTCATTTCCCACAGTTAAAATTATTTTTTGGTTTTTTTTTTGGTTTTTTTTTTTCTTCTGTAATTGTAACTTACTTTGGGGTATACAGCTTGAGAAAATTGAGACCACAGATCCATGTCTGTCTTATGGAATAAGGAATTTTTCATGTGGTCTGGAACAGTTCTAATGAGTAGTTCTATTAGAATTTCTGGCTTTTTCTGATACAAGTACCAATAGTACCCTTTACATTTAGAAAATAATTTTTGAGGTATCTACATTACAATCTAAAAGCCATCATTTAGCATGGTAATCATGGCTGCTGGTCTAAATTTTCTTCTTTAGAAATAAGATTGTGATGAGCAGGTATATCATAATGATTTCTTATTTTTGTGTGCTTTAAAGTTCTCATCTGAAAGTTTTAGCAGTTTAATTCCTTAAAAGGAAACTCCCTGAAAGTCCCCTTTTCATCATCATTGCTTGGTCCCAAATCATGAGACTGCATTAAAACATTGCAGCAAAGCCCTACTACAAACTTTATCTTGCTCATTCAAATGACTGTACTTTCCACAAAAGAAAGAATCAAGAGGCAAGAGCTGTGTTTTGGTAAGAAATACACCACTGTTGTTTTTTCCATTTGTTTGTATATATGTAGTATTTTATTTTCATCTGTTTTCTGTTGTCTGTCTGTAGAACAAGAACTCAGCTCACTGCTTCTTGCTACATACACATGCAGCCCTTATCCACTGCTGAAAGAAAAATAGAGAGAAACTTTATAAATATATAAATTGTCATTAGCAAAAATAAAAAATAGTGACATGATATGAAACTTATTTGCTTAATTTCTTCAGCTTCTTGAAGGATTAAATATTTCATTAATAGCAAAATTTAGGTAGCACCAGTAGTTGTCATAAGAGATAATTTTTGAAAATACAAGAGAGCAATTTTACTTAAAGGATATGAGTCAGCTAAAGAGGTTTGTAATGGAATTCACTCAGCTGCAATCCTAACCAGGTTCAGTACATATCGTGTTTGTTATTACAATAGTTCTCTGGAACTATACAAAGTAGATTGCACAATGTGGGTGTGGTAATGAAAGTACTTATTTTACCTTTGAGACTTTCAGTGCATAGAAAAACGGGTTTGCCTAGCTATGCATTTGCTAGTATTGGCTATAGCAATAAGGAGGAGTATCACAACTCAGTCATACCTCACAAGGCCACAGAGATTTATGAAAACGGGAATTAATTCTGTAAGCATACATACTTCTTCTCATGTTCAGAGCAGGAAATAAGGAGTTCTGCAACACAAAACAACAGGTGTAAGCGATCCCTGAAATTTACTCTGGCAAAACAGACCAGAGAGATTTTAGAGAATACATTCTTTACTCTGTTTCTAATTTTTACAATTTCTGGCACCATTTTTCATATTGATTATAAATTTTGCACTCTGCTGTTTTCTTCTGACAAAAGCCTGGACAGTAATTGTAACATAAGAGTATATCAGATATAAATATTACCATTCCAGCTCCAAATACTATCAATGCCAATCATAAGCTCTTCTTTTTTTCACTCTTTCATGATTAGTTTTTATCATCTTTATTATATTCAATTAGCACAAAACTGTAAAGGTGTGTCCTTCAATCACAAGCTCACAGAGTTTTCTAAAGCAAACAGGCTTAATCACGAGTAAATATTATCACTAAATAAGTAATTTGACAAGTAACGCAAAGAGTACAGCTCAAGAGAGCTGTTATCTGAATTAATGAAAATTTAAGTCATTTGAATTCAATGAAATATGATGTTTGTGTTTTTTTTGATTTAAATGTCAACGATTACTTAATCCCAATGATAACTCTTGGATACATGTCTCTAGTACACGTTTTACATTTCTGCTTATTCCTTCAATTATCTGTAGAGAAATAGTAATAATTGATTTCTAATTCTTGTCACAGAGTTATATTACATTCAAGCTATCTTTTGATTTGAACTTCTTATAATTTGGTGTTGTTATGCTGCAAAGAATATGTGTATTTATAATTGTTGTTATAGTTGTTGTACAGATGAAACCTTCACCCACAATGTAGGATAAACTTCTGGAAGTCTGGAAGTGAGTTTATAGATTTATATCCTCTCTAGCATTTATTTCTATGAAATGCTGAACCAGATGTTCAATTTCAGAGGATCAGCCTCGACCTACTTCTTATTTCAGGAATTTAATTTTCTCAGCTAAATCTTTCTTTTGCAAAATTTTTTAGGTGCTTGGTTTCCCCTTCCCCTACTTCATTTGTTTCGTTTTGGGGATTTTTTTTTTTTGTTTGGTTTGTTGTTGTTTTGTTTTTTTTTATTTTCCTTCCACAATATTTTAAACTTATATGAAATTTTCCTTAAAGTAAGGAAGGACCAAACTTGGCATTTCTATTTCTTGGTAAACCACTGTGTTGTTCATGACCACATAGAACTTGATAAACATTGTGTTCTCAGTCTGGATTATGTCTAAAGTGAAATACACAGAAAAAAAAAAAAAAAAAAAAAAAAAAAATTACCCTGATTAATTCAAGAAAAAAATGTAATTCTTTTTCTCTACTATTTTTTCCAGATAATGGAATATTCATGGAGATAGTATGGGAATCTCTGAGCCATAGTTAGACTTAGAATTATAGTTCAAGATACATGCAAGATACATAACATGTATTAGGAAACTGAGACCTGATATAAGACATGAACTGACTGCTGCGTAGTCATCTTATCCCTGTTTGTTCATATAACTGTAGCATAGGGTTTCAAGAAGGAGTGACAATGTCATCTGCAATGCTATGGGACAGAGTTGAACAAAGCTAGGGGAAAAATATGGCTTCAACTTTTCTGAAGAGGTGTAAGGGTTGGAAAACTTTCCAGACAGAGAACAACCATAACTGAAGTGTTGACTCCAATCTTACACCTTGAGATGAATGAAAAAAGTATTTTAAAGCCCCATATAATGAAGTGAATCTGATACTTCAAATTTTTATATTCATAGAAACTTCAGGTGAAGAAGATATTGTTAAAAAAAGTAGCTCCACATGTTATAGGTGAACATTCTTTGGTAATATAATCCTGAATAACTTTGCAGACAGCAGCAGATTTTGAGGGCAATCGACATATTTTATAATTTTGTTCAGTTGTGTGTATTTTCTATGTTAATTTAAGAGCACTGTGATTAGTAAACTGTCAAAAGATTGGTTTTAAATGCTGGCATTACCTTATGCTCCTGAAAAAGAAATCTGAGACATAAGATCCTAAAAATTGCTCCAATTCTGAAAAAGAGTGGTTGAAAAAGATTTTTATGAGGTCCAACATTTTAGATGGCAGAGTTCCAGGTGTCATACATAAGAGGTAGCCATAACATCTTTACCGTTTATGTTTAATAGATTCCGCCTCCTTTAAGAAACCTCCCCAATACTATTAAATGGCAGTGCTGTCAACTGAAGGAGGAGGGACAGATTTATTGCATTGGCAAAAAAGATCTTAGGGAAGAGAGTTCAGGGCAACATCTGTGAGGGGTAGATTTGTGCCCTGTATGACAGCATGTCTGATTACAATTCCACCTTGAAAAGCATGAAAGAGCACTTTCCAGAAAATACAGGATGACAGACGTACAGGAATTAGACACCAGGTTTGTCTTCAACTGCAGAATGTTCTCTCATGCTGTTTGTGGGTCTGCAGATGTGCACTTCTGGCTGGACAGATGTGCCTGATGTTTCTGTTTCTCTGGTATTTCTCTGGGGATATGTCAATTTTTTCTCCTACTCAGTAGCTCTACCCTAACATGAACTCCTCTGTCATAAGGATTTAGCTAACTGTGGAGTTGTATCTTAAAGTTTCTCAAAATTAAAAATAACTGTTTGTGTTCTTTCACAGGTTTTGGGTTATTTTTGTTTTTGTTTTTTTTTGGTTTTTTCCCAGCTATAGTATCACTATAATTATTAGTACAACTAATAGTATACTGCAATGAGCCAAGTCTGCATAGATCAGTACGGTTGCAAGAACTGTTTGTCCCATTATATGTTATCTAATGTGTTTAATCACTAGCCTTCTTTTACTCTAAACCTGCTTTGATACATAGCAAACACAAGGCACCTGTAACATTTAGATGATTTTATCCTCACAAATGGAGACTGTCAACATTTATAGCTTCATACATATTTCAGATATGTTTCCTCTAGCAGCCTTTTATGGTATCTCACAGTAGAGAAAATCCAGATATTAGTAAAATAGAAGTGCAAGTCTTTGCTGAAATGCATATCTAGAGAACATTGCAAAAATTCGGGATTATTTTATGTTTCTTAAAAATATCTTATGGAAAATCAGACAATATTTAATAAGTAACCACTTAAAAAAAACCCAAAATAAAACAAAAAAACCCACCTAATTTTGAAAGATGTAAGGTCCAGTAGTATCTCTGTAATTTGAATTCGAGTTTGCAAACATTTTTTCAAATCAATAGAAAGGATGGTGTGATTTATCTTACTATAAAGATTACTATAATAAATCAGAGAAAGCACATCATAATATGGTCATTTTTCTCTATGGATTTTGAAGAGGATCTAAGATGTAGATGCTCAGATGTAGATTTCTACACTGTAAATCAAGGCTCTGTTTTTTGATGCCATTACTATTTGCCTCAAATAATTATACAGTAAATAAAAAAACGTTGTGGAGAGGTAAGGGCCAAACTCCCACCCAGCCACTTACTCACTCCCTCTCTTTAGTGAAACAGGAGGATAGAATAGGATGAGAAAGCTCATGGGTTGAGATAAAAGTAGTGAGGTATCTTAACAATCGTGGCAGTCTTAGTTCAATGTCTTGCCAGTTAATATAGATTTGGTTAGTGAGAAACAAAGTAAAACATTGAACCTCCACCTTTCCTCTACCTTCTCCCAGGCACAACTTCACTCTGCTGTTGCCAAACCCTCTCCCCACCTCGAGCAGCGCAGAAAGGGACAGGGAGCAGGATGGCTGAGACATAGCAGTTTATCCCCTCTGCTATCCTGCTCTGGTAGGCAGGCATTTCTCATTGCTTTCTCAGGAGAAAAATCTGCTCCCATATCAGGTCTGCACAGGTATTATCTCCTTTTGCAAATGTCCAACTACTCCTGTGTCCAGTCCTCCACAGGCTGCAGTGATTGTCTTCTCTGTGTGCTCTTCCAGGGGAATGTCTGCTCTCACAGGGTAAGAGGGAGTATCCCCTCCATCAGGGATTTTGCCGCAGACAGCAACTCCCACTCTTTGTTATCTGACTTTGGTGTTCAGCGAACAGTTTCTTACTTTTGTTTTCCCTCCTCTTCTGCCTGTGTAGCATTTTCTGACCTTTCTTAAAAATGTTTTCCCGAGACGCCACCACTTTGGTTGAAGGGCTCAGCCATGCCCTGTGGTGGCTCGGTTGGGGCCAGCTGGAACTGGCTCTCTCTGTCACAGAGCAGAGACCATCCTCCTACCCCTGACAACGTTGTCACACGTGCAAACCCAACACCACTGTGTTTCTAATACAGCTCATAATAACCTTCATGTTTAAATGAACATGGAACAATAGCTCTGGTATCTCAGGGAAGGTCAGATCTGTAGGTTATATAGCAATATTTGAGTAATATTAAACATATACCAAAGTGTGTCCCACACTTTTCAAAAGACAGTAAAAATTTAAGACTGTAGAATGTTAACTACATACTTTTGGTTCTCAAGAAAGGGTCACGTCTTAAGATTTGTGGCTGTTTTTTGAAACACAGGTACTTCTAGAAAAGTTGATTTGCTTGAAGAGGCTTATGGAATGTTAATTATATCAGCAGTTTAAGACTTCACATTCAGAGAAGCAATCAGGTATCAAATTGTTGAATGGTTTTCAAATAAATGACAAGTAAAAATGACAATCATATGATGGAAAGTCTTAAAGAAATTTCATTAGCTACCTCTGGTGATAGTCCAAGGTGAGATGAGATGCACAGAGCAGTGGGGCTGAAGATAAAGCAGGACACCCTACAGTGAAGTAATATTAAAATTTCAGAGTATGGCACACTGCCAGATTTTCTGAGAGATTTAGCTAATCTAATTAGAAGACAGAAGTAAGAGGACAAATTTTGTGTCTGGCTGTCAGCAATACAAAGTACTAAACAAATACACTCAACACAAAAATGATAATGAAATGGCACATATTAGTCACTACTCTATCAGTACTGAAACTGGCTTACTTTTTTTGTGTGAATTCACCTTAACTCAGTCAATATTCTTGAAATTTTTGCAGTGGACTTAATGAACATATATTTTGCATTAAATGTACAAAGTAAGATTGAGACAGGCAGATGAGACAAATAAAAGCTGATCATAAATGCTTCTAAATAAACTCAGCGATTCATTTTTTATACATTTGATTCAAAGGTTTAGGGTTTTTCTTCTCTGATATGAAACAACAAGAGCAGGATTAGTTCTAAGTTCATTACCCCTTTTGAAATAGAAACAATTGTGTTGAAAATCTTCAGATGATTTCCTGTGTAAGGCAGTAGAAAGCACTATCCTAAGGAGTCAGAAGAGAGCTTGTAATGAAAATACAAATTTGTTGACTCATGCTTTAGAGGACAAGACTAACTTTTGATGATTTTATGACCAGTGGTATAAAATGAATTCTCAATTACATTGTGTATATATGTATCTAGTTACAAAATATTACAGGTATTATTTTTGTTTTATTAATACTTTTGCTTATTTGGGGCTTATGCCAAAAAATAAAATGTTGCATATAAAAAGAATTTTTGTCATCACAGGCTGGGAATAAGCCATAAGTCAGGGTTTTTTTTACCTCTCAACACTTCAGAAACATAGAGCTTCTATAGTCATATTCTATCAACTTCTGATACATAAGAAGTGGACAACTGTTTTGGTGGCAGAATTAGGAACGTGACATATCTGTATTAGATGGAAAACAACGAATTTATTTCTCTGCAGTTGGTGCACATCTGTACTCATTAAAATCAAAGCCAAGATTTGCATTTTCTTCAGTGATGTAAGATCAAATAAAAGCATTTAAAACTGAGATATTCCAATCCTCAAAATTAAATATTTTTTGTGATTGATGGAGGGGGAAAGAATCCGAGCTGAATGTCTGTTTTCTGTCACTTATCTGCAAAGTTATCTTTTGTTAGAAATAGTAATAACACTTCCATATGAATCTTTTCATGTTAAGTAAACATTTAGCATTTTCTTAACATACATTCTAGCAGTACTGTCAATTCCTTTGGTTAATGCTGTGTTACATATATCTAAAGATGCAGATCCATCTTAAGAGGGAAAATAAGAAATTATTCAATGGCTGTCAGATGGCACAGAATATCTTTGTAATAATAAGACTAAATCCTCTAAGAAATCCTAGATTTTCACCAAAAGTCAAGTTAAAAAACAAACAGGACAAAACCAAAATACTCGAAACAGGAATGGTAGCAAAGATTAGACACAGAGACTGGAAAAGTCTTGATACTCTCTTGGACAAGTGTCATGAATTCAAAGAATGACCAGCAAAGGTATTGGCAGAAGTAGGTTTAATATAAAAGTGAGAGTGTTACAAAGTTCTTTGGCAAGGTTCACTCTACTCCTTATTAGATGGCAAAAGCAAACAGAAAAAATCAGACTAAAATCTGAAATAAATCAATCTATTATTAAAATCAACATAAAATGATCTATGTGGATGCTGGGGATAGAAAAAGGGCACAGATGGGAAAGGGTAAGTATAGAAAGGAAGAAGGAAGGCCCCCTGTTGAGTAACCAGCTTCAGAGTGGACCCCCTTCCCTACCTAGCCCCATACTTGATCATTGGTTTAGGCCTCAAGGTTTTAACAGCAGTTAAACTTAATAGCACTTAATCCATAGCCTAATTTAAAAATTTTAACAAAAGATTCTATAGAATTTACTATAGCACAGTAGTAACTCTCTTATAGACCTAACTTACTTGCAAAGCTAATGTACTTAAGAGTCCAAGACAGGAACATTCATAGTACATATTCTATGGCATGTTCACGCTTGCACAACACAGACCCAAAGGGGCATGTGCAAGGTGAATACTTGTGAAATAATCCCCTTGAGTTTACTGAAGTACTCACATCGGATGTCTCTGCATCTACTGAATGGCTGAAGGACTGGGGATATCAGTCTAGGCTCTGTTGTCACCTTTTGGCAGTGGTGCTCTGAGTATAGCAAACTTGAGAATTTACTCCCTCTGAAAGGCATCCCGCTCAGAGGCAGATCATAGAATCCTAGTCCAGGGTCAGAAGAGACCTTAAAGATCACCTAGTTCCAGCCCTCAGCTCTTCCAGGGCTGGGACATCCATAACTTCTCTGGACAACCTATTGCAATGTCTCACCTCTCTCACAGCAAAAAAGCTTCCTCTTAACATCTAATCTAAACCTACTCTTCTTCCAGTTTGAATACATTCCCTCTTGTCTGCTTTGGTTATACCACCACAGCTGGATGTAAATTTGGTAGCTCTGCTTAAATATGTAAATTGTAAGAAAAAAATTGCTGCTTAGTACTACATACTACAAAGTGTTGATTAAGGCAGGTAGCAAAATTTTGCAAAATTCCATCAAGTTTTATGAAACTTGCACTATATTTGATGTGTTTGAGGTCTTTACTGATTTCACCAAGGTTGTTAACAATTCTTTTGCTGGTGAGGGGAATGATCACAAAGACATACAAACAGGGTTATGTCATAAATTGTGTTTGTATAGGAAATCAGATTAATAAAAAGGGCTCCAAGCTTCTGATTTAACTGTAATTGCAGCAACCTATCATTTCCAAAGAATGAATTTGCCACAGCTGTTAGGAAGTAAATAATAAACAAAAATCAGGAACAGCTCAGAGGAAGAAAACTTTTGAAGTCCCTTTACAGAAAGAATGACTAATCTTGGTTCCAGATAGTTTACATTTTTTAGCTGAGATATTTTGGACCTTGGTGGAAGAGATGTTGCTCATGGAAGTAGCTCCTTTTATTGCCTTCTCACAATGAAAGTCATTGTCCATTGTATACTTATAACTTTATATAGGCAAAAAATTTAACGCATTTTGTATATGGACATAAAATTTATTGTCAGTTGAGCTAAAATTTAAAAAACCTAATCTAACTAAACCAGCTGTCTTGAGTCCAGTTACAATAATATAATTTAATAATTTAGTTTTATAAAGAAAATTAATATTCTGAAACAAAGTGTCACTCTGGAATATGTAAAATTAATATTTACCCTTCTCTTTGGTGCTCCACTCATTCTTATAATGTTTCCAGGGGTCCTGACATGATGGTAGCCATTTTTCCTCAGTAGAGAGGTGGTCTGTTGTCCAAAACATTGATAATGTTTTGAGTTCTTCCCTGCAGGACTTACAGTATTTGTGGTGGTAGTTCTTTTCTCATTGTCTTTTTTGTTTGCTTTGTTTGCTTGAGGCTATTTTTCTATTTATTACTACAGTCTAATTCCCTTTCATTTGTTTCCAATTACCCATTAAAAGTTGCACAACCCTTTCTTCCAATATCAGTGGACAAAAATTCCACTATATGTTAGATAATAGCATATAAAGAAACTGCAACATTTGTAAACATTTGGTATTTCAGTTTTGTTTCCTGTTTTAGAAGTGTATTGGGTCTGACCAAGCTAAAGTTCGCAGTCCTTACAGTGCTGTGCTTTGCATTGGTAGCTGGAAGGCTGTTGAAAACAGAGCAGTGTTTTGGTGGCTGCTGAGCAGCTCTGCCCCTCTGACTTTCCTTCCCTCACCAAAGGGGATGGGAGTGGGCAAGATCCTGGGAGGGGACACAGCCAGGCCAGCTGACCCAAATTAGACAAAGGGGCATTCCATGCCTTATGATGTCAGCTCAGATACATAAGCTGGGGGAGAGAGGTGGAATGGAGGGGCTTTCATGAGTTTTCAGTGTTTTCCTGCAAGAGGAACTGTTACAGGTGCTGAAGCCCTGCTTCCCAGGATGTCCGAGCATTGCTGCTGATGGAAAATAGAGACTGACTTTTTATTTCTCTTTAGCTTTTGCGCTCACAGATCTCTGCTTATTCCTTTCTTTTATGGTAATAAAACTGCCTTATCTCACCCTTCTGGTTGTGCTCCATCTTATTCTCTCTCCTATCCCAGTGGGAAAGGGAGTGATAGAGTGACCTAGTGGGCACCTGGCACCCAGCCAGGGTCAACCCACTACAGTCATTTTGGCACCTGAACGTGGGGCGACATAAAGGCAGTTTATATAAATATATATAAATATATGTACTGAATGCTCCAGTAATTATCAATAGCAGTTCTGAAGTAGTAAACTCCTGTGTGGCACATGGACTTTTGGACTTTGACAGCCACACTGCTGATCTTTATTTTACTAAGTTTGGGAACATGTTGAAACAAACAATGACTATGAATGAATATAACTCCTCGCTGCCCAGGATGAATTTGAATATGGATGATTTTTTACTGCAGACTCCCATGGTCATTGCCAATCTTTATATAAGCTGCCTGATATTATTAATAGTATTAGCCAATACCATTGCTACACTATGGAATTAATGGAATTTTTCATCACCCTGGTACAAGAGGAAACAACCTTTGGGTGTGGAGCTGTTAAAATCTGCCCTGCGGCACCCACTTCCTGGATGGAAAGATGTGTGGAGGAATTTGGGCAGGTTCCTAGGATGGTTATCTGTTGCCTGGGACTTTACTCCTGAACAAGTAAACAACCCTGACAAATGGGCCCGTTGACTGATGGAGGGTGTCTTGTTCACTCCCAGGAATGTGAGCAGCTTCTCGCCCTGTACTGGGGCCTGTCCTGGGCCTACCGAGCCTCTGTTCAATACTCTCAGAGGGCTGTAGTCGAGGCAGGAACCCAAACTGTGTTTGAGGACATTATGGCTGAGACAGAGACACAAACCACAGCAGCTACAGTAATTTCCCCAATAGTGAATAAAAAAAAAAAAAATGGACATGGAAAGTTTCAGGTTCATTTCACTGATTAGTAAAGGAGGAAGAAGAAGAGGAAGAAGAGGAAGTAATAGTAGGAAAGGAGGGATTCGATCAAGAGGCACGCCCTTCAACAAAGAAATCGAAGGAAGTGATGCAAGTCAAACAGGAAACCAAAGTTACTCCATCCCTGACCTCATCAGAACTTCAAGACTTGCAAAAAGATTACAGCCACCAGCCTGGTGAGCAGATTTCTGCATGGCTGCTGTGATACTTGGTGCCCAACATGGCATCAACCCACTACAAGAAGAGAGAATTAAATATTTCAGAAGTCACATTTATTTCATGTATTTCTTCCCCTGCCATTAGTCCCATCCTGCTGGTCTAATATCCATCTGGACATGATTTTACCTTCATGATCAAAAAAAACCCCAAACCAATATGTTACATAAAATTTAACACAAATGATATTCTATGAGTTGCAGCTCAAATATACAGTCTGTAAAATTCAGAGTTAACACATACGATGTACTTCAAAACATATATGGTGTAGTTCAGAATGGATTATTTAGAACTCTCTAAGTTTAACATACAAAGAAAAATAACACTTCACTTTCAGCTGACAAATATATAAATGACTCTGGTTTTAAAATGTTCCCCTCTATGCTCATGCCTCCCATGTACATGAATGATCAAGGACCAAAACAGAACCATAATCTTTTGTAGAATTGCTAAGAGAAACTTTTAGCTTTGTAGGCTATTAATGATATCTAATGAGTCACTAAAAGTTCTCTTAGCTGTTGGCAGTTATAATTTCTAAATCATGTCTAATTATTCTGTAAAATAATTCAGCAAATATTTCCAGAGAAAGAAGAGACATAATCAACATCTTTGGGAACAAATACACATCCGTCTTATTTGGTAAAGAAAAACTAATGTAATATCAGATTGTCGTCTGGAGGAAATCTTTAAATAACTGGACAAGCTTTAAAATATATTTAGATTTTGATAGAATACTTTATGATATAAGGACTTCTAGAATTTAATATTCATACCTGACTAAAACAGAAACTAAAAAAAGCACATATAATGGGGTAGAATAATCATAAACACTTCAAAAGCGCAAAAGTATACAGGAAACACTTTGCATTGGACAAATTATTTTGATAACAATTGTCAGAAATTATATTACCAAAGTTATAAGAGGAATATATAAAAGTTAATTCAGCAAACAATAGGTCAAGGGTAAAAAAAAAAAGATAAGCTCTCTGATAATTTTTTTTTGGTTTTGTGATGGTATAGAGCAGGGCTGGCTTTACAGATTTTCCTTGCTTCATCATCTGGGTTATTGAAATTTATTTCAATGGAAAACATGTAACACCTATTTCTTGTTGTCATTGCTTTAGGGTTACATTTGTGCTCTAAAATCTTGAATATGTGACAAGTTTTTTTACAAACCTGTGGAGAAAAATCGATTTCTCATGTAATTGTTGTCTTTTTAGGAGATTGTTAACAGAGATATATCTATGAAGATTTGCTATTATTACAATATTATATTCTTCAATATATTCCCTAAGTGCTCCATTCTACATTGTAGCATGTAATTTGGATTTCCCAAATCCACTGAAAATAAAATAAAATTAAAAACTTCAACAGATTTGGTTATTTGAAGAGAGGAACAAGATTCCTTTTAAGGTAAGAGAATAAACTTTTATCTTTCTTTGGGAGCTTATTTTTTTTTTTTTTTCCAACAAGTTGAGCATCTGGAACAAATAAAAAATACACTAATTGTATTCCCACCATATGCCAATAATGACCAATATTTTACATTCCATTGAATTTTGTATGGAAGCATTAACGCAAATTAAAGAGAACAAATAACAATCACATGTCCATGCTTTGTTTCTTTTGACAGGTTTTCTTACAGACTGAAACAAATGTTTTTACAGATTTAACAGTGTTTTACAGAATGGTCAATCATTTTCTAATTTTTTGTGCTCTTTACAGTTAATGAATGGAATTGTGAAATTAAGTTATTATAACTCAGAGACATGATTTCATAGTTCGCTGTTAATTTGTCATTGACATAAGTGACAGCAATACCTGGATCACTAAAATTTGTCATTTTCCTTCTCTTACTCCTTAGGGCCAGTGTTTGGACTGAAATCTCTCTGATGCTCTTCAAACCAATATTGATGGGGTACAGTTGGGTAGAACTGGCTTGGAAATGTAGAGGATGCCTCCTTTGTTTCAAAGACAACAAAAAATCTCTTTGTTATAAAAAGGCTTTAAGTCCAACTGTGCTGGTTTGGGCTGGAATAGATTTAATTTTCTTCTTAGTAGATATTTTCTGTTTCTCATCCTGCCAGTGAGTAGGCTGGGGGTGCAGAAGTTGGGAGGGGACATAGCTGGGACAGCTGACCTCAAATGACCAAGCAACAAAAGCTGGGGAGAAATAAGGAGAAGGGGAGAATGTTCAGAGTCATGGCGTTTGTTTCTGCAAGCCAGTGTTATGCATAAAGGAGTCCTACTTTACTGGAGGTAGCTGAACACTTACCTGCCCACAGGAAGCAGTGAATTAATTCCATGTTTGGTTTTTCAGCATGTGCCAGTCGTTGCTCTACCTGTTAAATTGTCTTTAGGTCAGCCCATGAATTTTCACGCATTTTCCCCTCCTTCTACTGATGAATCTTATACCTTTTTATATAGAAATATCCATGGCTTTGCAATCTGAAGTATTATATTTGTTGTGGTTTTCATGGGTAACACAGGCAGTATGATTACGCAATATGTAGATGAACTACAGAGGGCAGGTCTGAGATTATTATGTTCTATGTAGTGCAAGTCCTTTAACTTCAACGTGGTATTAAAGAATGCAGTATTTGTTACTGGAAGAAAAAATAATGGAAGAAAAGTGAAAATAGAAATAAATTGCACGTGGAAATTAAGGAGAGTAAAAGAGATGACGATCATGATGAGTCCATTTTTCATTCATATGGTTTCTTATGTTGCCTGGTAGCTAGTAACTGTAAAATACAAAATGGAATAGTATATCTTGTGACAGATGATTTTCCAGTGAATTCCAGTTTACTTTAGATGGGTCTGTTCTAATTTACTCTCCTTCACTAATCCAGTCTTAAATAATCTTATTTCTCTCTGCCCTTGTAATTCAACTAGGATTTTTCTACATACCTAGTCATAAATCTAATTGTAGTCTAATAATGTTGTCAGCAGCTGCTAAAAGCTTTGTTCAGGATGATGCTGACATTGAATTCACTTATAAGTAACACTTGAAAATGCAGGTCAGCCTTTTTCCCTTTTATTTTTTTTTCCCCCTTTATTTATGTCTGTGTATGTGCAGATTGTGAGTGTTTATGTAGTGGAGAGAGATATAAAACAGATACAATAGCCATGTCTCTTTTTCTGTGTAAACAGTTCCAGATGATCTCACATTTCCAGTTTATGTTTTCATTAGCACTTCCACTTGTGACAAGAGAACTGCTTTATGTTTTACAAATTTAGACTAAGACTTTTCATAGTTGTTTTGTCATCTAGTTGAAGTGAAATGTGAAAAAGTGCTAAGAGATGCTATATTGGATTTGCTGGACAGCTATCAAAATCCAATGCTGTCTTTGTGTGCAAACTGTAGCTTCTGGAAGGGAAACACTCACATTGAATATTTATTTCCCTTGTGTGCTGGTGAAAAATACATTCTCTGTGTCTAAATGATGGGAGAATTCCTAACTAGTGGGATCTCAATTCTCACTGGTACTGAGGAGAAGTATTCTTTTCATTCCCACAAAAGCTTCCATGGAATTGTCATTAATTAGTATTTCTGTGCAGCAATAAAACTCTATCTTCCTGTCTGTGACATCTATTTCTGGGAGTTTTAGAGACTAGGTAGTTGTAGTGGTAAGTTTCCACCTTCTCTCAGAGGAAGTTAGCAAATGACTGAATATTAAAATCTACCCGTAATTTCTTTGCTTTGCAGAATATCTAAAGGGTTCAAAGTTTTTTTACACAATTTTGCATACAATTTGGCATAAGACAGGGATTGAAAGCAAGCTAAGGCAGAAGTAAAGATACAGAGTTGGTGGAGAGAGGGTGAGAAAAAACAAAATAAGACAAGAAACAGGAAATTTTGAACATTTTATACAGGGAAAATGATGTATAGTCTGGTGACTAAGATTGGTGTCTAGGATTCACTGCTTCAGTGTCAATACCCAAATGCCTCTGGCCTAGAAATGTCTTTCATACACCACCTCTCTTCCCTGTATCCCTGAAGGACTGTGAAATAACAAATCCCTTGGTCTACATCTCAAGTAGAAACTAATGCATAGCCAGAAAACAAGCTGAAACACTGGTTGTCTGATCATCTTCACCGCTTCGCATATAACAGATTTGCTGTCGGTTTTCCAGCCCCTCTGACTTGCTTTTTTACAAAACAGGTATGTCAACAGGACATACTGCTTAGAATTTCTCTAAAGAATATGAGAGAAAAAGTATGAGAATGTGGTGTCATTTGACCACAGATAGGTCTCTCTTGTTTTTTTGTTTTTTCTTTTTTTGTGGTTTTTTTTTGGGTTTTTTGGGTTTTTTTGTTTGTTTTTTTTTTTTTTTTAATGGTAGACTACACACATGCTTAGTTTTGTACACATTAGAGTATTAATTAAAAAAAAAAAAGGCAGAGTTCCAGTGAAAGACAGAAAATTAATGGTATCCATCTTAATATTTTTGCAATGTGGAGATTTTTATACATGTAAATAAGTATTTTCATGTTTTACTTTATTCTATGTGTCGTATCCTTAAAAGTTATAGTGAGAAGGATTAATTGTAAGTCTCATATGATACCTCATAGGATCATATATTACAGGATTTGGGCGTATATGGACTTTGGAGGGACAAGGAGAAACCATACACAAAATGCTTTCCTGAAAATATGATCAAAGAGTTTAATTTAGTCATTCGTTTATGGACTTGATTCGTTATCTTTGAAAGAAGTGCAACAAGAACAAAAGAACACAATAAATGACCTCTATTACCCTAAATCAGTGGTCTATGCTCCTCAGCATTGTGGTTCCTTTTACTGCAAGTACAAGTGTCTACAGAAAAGAGCATCACTTCTACAGTCCTTTTCCACTCATGCAGACTTGGACTGAGGAAATTATGACTGCTCGTCATTCCCTTTAACATTTATTTATGGCCAATGTTATCCACTCCATAACAAAGATTTAAATACCATGCAAAAAGCAGCAAAATGGGAGTTAGGAGACTGCATCATTTGATGCAGTCTAAGACTATGAAGACTGTCTTCTGTCACAGTTTGCTGCATATTCTTTCATCTTCTAAAAGTCACGCATGCAAATATATAACGTGTTATATTGTAGTACTTATACACATGTAGTAGAGTATAGTATGTAGTAAATGTGCCATGCATATGGTGAATATAAAGCATAGCTTAAAATAGAATATTCTGTTGGAAGGGACCTATGACAGTCATGTCATCCAATTGCTTGAACATTTCAGAGCTGACCAAAAGTTAGCATATGTTATTGAGGACATTGTCCAAATACCTCTTAAACACTGACAGGCTTGGGGCATTGACCACTTTTCTAGGAAGCCTGTTCCAGTGTTTAACCACATCTCTTGCAGTAAAAAAATGTTTCCTAATGTCTGGTGTGAACAACCTATGACACATCATTAAGCCATTCTCATGTCCTGACACCTCCCTCTGCACTCCTTTCCCAGGAAGCTGTAGAGAGCAAGGAATTCATCCCTCAGCCTGCTTTTTTTCCAAATCAGACAATCTCAAAGTCCTCAGATGCTTCTCAAAGGACATTCCTTCCAGCTGTTTCACCAGCTTTGTTGCCATCCTATGGATACATTTGAGTGCCTTAAGAGGTTTCTCAAGTTCTGTGTCCCAGAACTGCACACAACACTAAAGGTGAGATTGCAGCAACATTGTGAATGGCAAGAAAATCATGTTTTGACTGGCTAGAGGTGCTGTGTTTGATACACCCAAGTATAATTATATACTACATATACAGATAGATATTACAGGATATTTATTTTATATGAAACACCTATGATATCTACTGTTATCTATACTGTACATACTGTATTATGTACTGTTCTAAATGCCACACTGGGTGAAGGACTGGCTTATGGTCACAGCTCAAAGTGTAGGGAATGGCACTACACCTGACTGCCAATTGGTCAGCAGCAGCTTTCCTCAGGGTTCAGTTCTAGTGCTAGCTGTCTTCAGGATTTTTATCAACTATCTGGATGCAGGAGTTGAATGCATCATTAAAAAGTTTGTTGATGATATTGGGTATTGTCCCTGCACATGGTAAGGGGCATAGGAACTAGATGGTATTTGGGGTCCATTCTACCCAAACCTTTCTATGGACCTATGAGATGTGGGACAAAATGCCTTGCAGAGGGATTTAGATGCATTGCAGCATTTGGCAGTTAATAATGGGGCATAATTTAATAAAATGAAATGCCATCCAACTTCACCTGGAATGGACTCATGCCTGGAACAAGTGCAAATTGGGAGAGGAATGGCTGGAGAGCAGCACTGCAGAAAGGGATGTGGCAGGTTCAGTGTGAGCCAGATGTGTGTGCTGGCAGCCAGGAGCACAGCCCCCATTCTGAGATGCAGCAAACAGAGTGTAACCAGCCATTCTATTTAATGGGCCCAGAGAAAAGGCCACTACTGTGATAAAGGCCTTGAACACCTGTCCTATGAAGAAAAGCTGAGAGGCCTGGGGCTGTTTATCACAGATAAAAGAAGGCTCAGGAAAGATTTGATTCCTGCCTTTCAGTAGTCAAAGCAGGCTCACAAAAAAGGCAAAGAGAGGCTTTCTAGAAAGCCTGTGGTGTCAGTGGAAGGGCCAATGTTTTAAACTTCAGGAGGGTAGGTTTTGATTGGATGTAAGGAAGTAATGTTTTACAAGGAAGGTGGTGAGACACTGGAACCTGTTACCTAGAGAAACTGTGAATCCTCCACCACTGGAAATGTTCACAGTTATATTGGATTGAGCAACCTGACTCGGTGAAAACCACTAGGGCAATGCAGTTGAACTAGGTAATCTTTAACGGTCCCTTCCTACCAAAACCATTCTAAGGCTCTGGGATACCCTTAACAGCAATGTGAAAAAGTTGCTTGACATTTGCCTGGAGCTTTCATCTCAGTTTCATTTATACTTCACAAAAAAAAAAAAAAAAAAAAAAAAAAAATTCCAAAGACTTGACAGATGTGGGAGAGATTTTACTATATGAACTGATAATTATGTTCTACATTTATATCATTTAAGTCAATAATTAACTTGAATTGAGAACGTTCAATGGAAGAAATCATATTTTGTATATATAATTCTCATTAGAAATTGGTCTCAGATAGGATTCATACTTCATATAAATCCATCATAGTGCAGTTATGAAAAAAATGACTGGAAACGTTCTAATGCATTCAGCATTCTGAGATTTCAAATGAGTTAAAGATGAAACTTGAATTTTTCAAGCTATGAAAAGACAGGTGTTAACCTCTCCTGAGTCCTTTTCCAGCCACCTACCAGTCTCAGTATAAAAACCAACACAAAAAAATGTAATACACTTTCAGATCCATAGAAAGCCTTTATAAAGATTAAAGCTTTACATTATCTTTCTTTCATGGAAAAAATCATTTTTTCCCTCAGTGAGAGCTTTTATAACTGATTTCTATTGTCTGCTGGATTTTTTTTTTTTTTTTAATGGTTGTGATTCAGCTTATGGTTTCATCCAATACTCCCCTCCCCCAAATAAGAAGCACAACTTGTTAAAATTAAATAGAGGTGGCTACAAGCTGACATCTGTGTCAATGTGAAGAACAAGAATAAACCTTACATGGCTCTCTTTTAAAATCAGAAGGGTTGTTTTTTCCTAAAATTCTAAAAGTATTCTGAAGTCTTAAACATGTAGCCTTTCTTTCTAAATGAAAGATGAAAGTGCTGTAGGAAAACAATCAATGTCCTTTAAAAGAATAAATAAATTAATAAATAAGTTCTTATTTGGGAAAATATTCAAGATAAAATTTAGAACACATCCTCTAATATTTAGTGTTTGATAGTATACTCCATTTCATGCTGGTATTTATATTCATCTCTCAATTAAGAAACACAACTTGTTTTCCCTCAGT
>JACBWW010000125.1:328413-369876 GCA_020086605.1 Lanius collurio
AGCATTATATGAATCACAACAGGAGAAGTTGCAATTAAAAAAAGCTATTTTTCAGTAACAACACATTACAGACATATAAAAGACAAAGGCTTTTTTGACTTTAAGATATTAGAAACAACATTTTAGATGAGCCTTATTTTGCTGAATTTTGAAGCTTAATTTTATAATAAGGATAATTTAATAAAATTTCAACTAATTACAGGCAGTTATATCTAATATAAGATGAAATATAGAATATATCATGTTTCAAATCTATGCTTATCATACATGTCTTGATATTTTCTTTAGTGAAAAGTACATATCTGCAATGATTTTCCCTATATTATCTTTCATCCAGAAGGTAATCTTTAAGAGTACGAAAATGAATCCTGAGAAAGGTTTTCACCCAGAGAGTAATTGAACAGTGGGACAGGCTCCCTAGGGAAGAGGTCATAGCAGAAAGCCTGACATAGTGCAAGAAGCATTTGGACAATACTCTCAGGCACATGGTGTCATTCTTGGAGTGTCCTGTGCAGGGCCTGGTGTTGGTCTTGATGATCCTGATGGGTCTCTTCAAACTCAGCATGTTCTATGATTCTATGACCACTCCAAACACATTAAAGATAAAAGAAATCTCTTTTTGACAAGACGTTATAACAATGCATCTTCATTTCTAGCAGATATGACAGAGGAAACTTAAAAGAATTATTTGTCAAACAGAATTTTGGAAATAATTTTTGTTTCCTTTAAATGAAAAAAGTTCTTGAGGAAAAGAGATACCTTTATATAGGAATGTTATTCTTTTTTATTAAAATAGAGGCTGAAAATTGCTCATTAACCTCTCTTATTAGGCCATATCAGCTTGTGCTCCTTGAATTTCCTTAGGATAGATTCTCTAGACAGGTACTTCTTTCCATAGATATCATTTTGATGTGACAGCCTTAAGAATCCTTAAGAATCATTGAAATATAGACCTCACCCATAACTATATAAAAGAGGAAAAGAGAGTTGGGAAGACAAATTCATTGCTGCTTCATATTTAAATTTGAAAATTGAAGTGTAAGAAACCTTCTTAATTAAAACCATATTTTAACTGGCATTAAAATTTATTTTATTGATTAATTTTAATTATTTTAACAAGGAAAGTTGTATTTGAAGAAATATCATATCTTTGAACACTTACAAACTGATTTTGCCATGTAAATAAAATCTTGTCTTTGTATGCATTTACTAACATTTATTTTAACAGGAAAAAAAAACCATGACCACATTATTGAATTTCTCTGGCCATATTTGACACCTCAAAATCTGGGACCAAATCTTGTCATCTCTAGCTTTCATTACATTAATCTAAGAAGAAGACAGAGTGCAATCATTCTGGTAATATTTAACAACTTTTTTCCACTGCTAGAAAATCTACCATCCAAGTATGTCTTTCTCTTTTCATTGTCTGCAAAGAAGCCTCTGGCAATCATCTCAGAAGGCATTCAGCTTTCAGTGTTTCAAAATTTGGGTAGATGAAAATTTCCCTAATCCCCCTTCTGAGGTTACCCTACTAGATGTTGAATAGACTTAGTCCTGCCTGGCTTAGAAAGTGAAATGCCATCAAACCTTTGGAGTTTCAATTCTTACACAGTACATCAAGCTTTATTTCCTGATCTCATTACGTGTTTGTATTTGCTTCAGTTGCACTCTAATTTTTCATTCAGACTTTATGTGCTTAATTAGACAAAAATAGCTAGCTAGTGAATAGTGATATTTTCTGCTGAAAAAAAAAATAATAATAAAGTAAAAAACAAGCAACTAGCAAATAATAAACAAACACAACAAACAAACAAACAAACAAACAAAACCCCAAAATAACCAAAAAGAATTGTTTTGATTATATGATATTGTTCTAGACTACATCTAATTAGACAGGATTTTTTTTCACTTTTAAATACAAGTCTTTAATTAAGAATATTTTGGCATAGGAGACATTTTCCTTTAAACAATATTTCTAGACAAGTATCTCTTAAAACAGATTTTTTTTAAATATGATTTTTTTTAATTTCAATAGCAACATCAAATCAGCATGGTATACAAGCCATATTTATCAAGGTATCTTGGTGATTTGGCATCTAACTATGGTAATTATTATCACTTTTACCCTTACCACTCCAGTGCATGGGCATCATTCCAGTTGTCTTTATGCACTCTGGGGCCCTCATTCTGTAAATTGAAACGCATTCTAAAAAGCATTTATGCATTTATTTCCTAATCTCACTATATTCCGTTAGTCATTACCAAATTTATTTGACTTGACATAAATCATATGATATACTTAAAAATACCTCACAGCTTCAAAATATAACTCACAAGAATATGTGCCATAATCAGTTTACAATTGCTTACTGTTTAACTCAGTCACATTACAAGCCACTCTCCCTTTAATGCATTCCTGGAGGAAATAAACTGGATACATACTTTAAGGTGAGAATACCAGCCTACAAACAGAAAGAGAAGCTTGTTTTAGACTTTTGATATGAGCAACAGTCGCTCAATATTTTCATTCAAAGTATTGTCAATAATAATGAGATGTTATCCAAACTATACCACAGTGACAGCAGATAGAAAATATCCTATCTATAACTTCAGATATTATATGGGTTAAATACCCTCAGGCAAAAGATGGATTATAACATAATATGCATCAAAATATGCACTTCAACCATTAAACTAGAAAGGACAAGAAGACCAAATCTATCCCAACTTCTGAGAAATTTCTTAGTGTGTGATAAAGACCCTTAATGACTGGAGATGGATCATGAATCGCAAATGGAGAGAGAAGCTTTTTTCCAGACCAGAATAAAGTGCCTCTCTTTAAGAAATGAAGCGGAAGACCTGCAGCTCTTCTCAGCGCTCTCTTCTAGCAAATTATTTCTGCTTAGTTCAGCAGCCTGGCTTCATGGATTGCTTTAGGTCTGTAACACTCCTCAAGCACTTTGAAGGGGCTTGGACATTGAAAACAGAGTATGTATTCTACTCTGTGGCAAAATACATGAAAGAACAAGAAATTTCCGCATCAGGCATTTTTAGACTTACCTCCAAACCCAAAGGCTTTATTATCTAATGGCCAAGGGTTTCTTATAAATTCTGTGTATTATACTTGTTATCAAATTAGAGAAAATAGCACTTTGTCTGTCTGTTCTGCTATCTAGTATTTTAAATGTACATCTAGATAATTAATGAAAGTTTTTTTTTTTTGTTTGTTTGTTTTTTTATCTTAGGAAACGGCAACTCAGAAGTCTAATATTGTTTCAAAGTTGTAACAGTTAAAAAACATTAGTTATCTAACAGGTTTTTTTGTATTGGTATCATTTATTTGTTGGTTTGTTGTTTTTTGTTTTGTTTTGTTTTGTTTTCTGTAGTAATGTAATCTGGAGTGGTGAATCATTGTGGAATGGAATAAAATTGAATTCAGCTTCTGAGACTGCTAAAGCCAGTAGTGACTGTTTTTTAAACATGCTCATTCAGAGCAGACAGTCCAGAAAGGCAGGTTTTAATCTGATATCTATCCCTATAACACCACTGTGTGATTTTATGTTTGTCTGTTTTGAAATTGAAAGTGCTATATGAATACCCATGGAAAACAAGATTCTTCACTCAGCTGTCATACATTCAGAATTTAAGCAGAGATATACAAGCTTGAATCTAGCACTTCTGTAAGTCATAGTTATGTCTTTGGGTGTTTTTATGTTTAAGCTGTGGTCTGTGTGGTGGGTTGACCTTGGAGGGATGCCAAACTTTCACCCAGCCCCTCACACCCACTCAGCTGTTCTCTTACTCCCCTCCTCAACAGGATAGAGGCAGAGAAAATAAGATGTAAAAGCTCATAAATCAAGATAGATACAGAGCTTGTGTGGTGCAGGAGGATAGGGAATGGGGCTGCAGTCAGTCCATAACAGCTCCTCTTTGATGCTCTCTCCTCATCCTGAAATTGGGAAGTGCAGTAACTGCACCAAGCCATAATTAATTCTTTTTCATTAAACAATGTCAGTATCACGGCCTTTGCTCAAAATGCCTTTTTTTTGTCTTCCTCCAGGTAGTTACATTAAATCTACATCATTTTATATTAATTTTCAGTGTCTCTGTGGGTACATAAAAATGATTGCCACTTTTCCATCATAACATTGTAGATTTCATTTTAAAATATGTAATTTAAAAAAAAACATGTAAAATAGGATAGCTATAGTCTCCATAAGGTTTGGACATGTTTATATGAGTTTAATCAAATCACTTCTATTAATGACTTTCCATTAAACCTTTTTTAACAACAAATTTCAACTTTTAAATTCAATGTAAGAAATAAGAGTTTTTTGAGCTAAATGCACTCATCTTGAAAACAGAAGGTAGATATGCTCCAAGATTGGCCTTACTTTTCCAGCTAGAACCACTCAGGGCAAGTCTGTCAACATCAATTAAACATTTCTAGGGTAAGGAATAGATCTGTTTAACCTTAATGTTAATAATCTGATTTATTTTGTCAACTGTATTACAGACTACTCAAGGAGCTGTTAATATAGAAGAAAACAAGTAGGATTTACACCTAACTCTCAGCAGGAACAATTTTCATAGTTATGTAAGAAAAACCATTTTTGCTAAATGCTTCAGATTTTCTGTTGAATTTTCAGATCAAACCACTGCTTATTTTCACTTCTTGTAGTCAACATTTTATTATTGCTACTAAAAAAAAAATAAATATACAGAACAGGAAAATTTTATGTGCATGTTGACAATAACTGAGTCGCTTATTTTTTGCATAATTTACTTTTTTATCTTTATTTTTTGTCAATTTTGTGGCTTCTGGAAGTAAGTTTCTGAACATGCATTGTTGGCAGTACAAAGCAATACCTGTCTTTCAAACCAGACACAGCTTTCACTGACAAGGGACAGATCAAGATTGAATCTTAACAGCTCAGCTAAAGCTAAAAACATGGACATAACTTGAGTTCAGCAGGCTTTGGATCAGGCTCAAATGTCCATGTTTTTCCATCCTCATTTTCCTCAGGCAAGCAAGTCATTGCTTGCAGGAAACCCATCTGGTTCTGTGGTGTAGGAGATGGCTGCAGGAGGTCAAACTGTGAGGAGCCCAGGCTGGTGCAGAAATGTCTTCTGATCCCCAGGAAGCCCCAGGGCAGCACAGCACAGCTCTACCAGTCTCTCATGCGAAGAAGTTAAAGCAGCTCAGGGCAGTAGCTGAGCAGTGATTAGAAAAAAGTACAATTGAATCTTCCCTATTTCTCATGGATCAGAAAAAGAGATGTTCTTTTAGAGTATGTGCAGGAGAAATGCTTTGCTGGATGCTATTTTAATGTACTTATGTCAAAACTGTATTTGTACATTTTTCAGATGTTTCTGAAATTAATTATTTTTACATATTTTTTTTAATGTGGACTCCTCTAACATTGAAAAATCTTAGCAATTTGCACCATTATTAAGGAGTTTATCAATAACAAAAGTATTACTATAACAGCAATCTGACAGCAAATATTTTTTTACTGTGATATAGTAACTAAATGCACTTCTAAATTGTGAAAAAAAAAAATACAGACCTTGCTGCTTAAGAATCTTGTTAATAACTCAGAACCGATTCAATTAGAGGTCAGTAAAGCTTTGAAGAGAACTTTACTACTGTTTTTGGACAATTTCTCTGTTTTATACATGTATTTTGAAATGACAGAAAGTAGAGAAAATACCAAAGCATTTAAAGAGGAAGCAATTACCAAATCAAAAATCTTAATGCCTATCACTGAAGTGAAAGGAGTTTATACTAAAGAAGACTTTACAGATAGTATTATTAAACATTTCCAAGTTAGAAATCCTGAACATCATAGCATCTGCCCAATTGTTCCTGAACCCCCAATTTAAGAATTAATACGACACACAAAATGCAGTTGAGCCACCTGTATACTTCTACAATGCTTTTGATAAAAGATTGTGAAATGCCTTTAAACAAACCTGACAGGCTGGAGTATCATTTTGTACAACAAAAATCTGTGCTTCAGTTTTCCTACATGCATGAAGGATTGCAAATGTACATTTCTCATCTTCATGACAGGCACTTAAGCACTAAAGTGGAGACTGTCAGTTAGGTAAAAGGAAGGGTAGTAACACTTTCACAGAAATATAGAATGATTTGTATAGGAAAGGACCTTAAAGACCACCCATTTCCAACCGCCCTGCAGTGGGCAGGGACACTTTTCATAAAACCAGGTTGCTCAGAGCTCCACCCAACAAGGTCTCGAACACCTCCATGAATGGGGGCATCCACAACTTCTCTGGGCAACCTGTTCCACTGTCTCACCACCCTCACAGTAAATATTTTTCTGATATCTAACCTAAGTATACTTTCAGTTTGAATCCATTCACCCTTGTCCAATCACTATATGACCTTGCAAAAAGTACTTCTCCACCTTTCTTAAAGGGTCCCTTCAGGTACTTTATGGCTGGAATTAAGTTGCCCCTAAGTCTTCTCTTTTCCAGGCTGAACAAATCCCATTGTCTCAGCCTTCTTTTTAAAAAATTTATTGTGTTAGCAGATTATATCAAGATTTACTGGGCCAAGAAAAGGAAATACAATGTCTTTTTAGCTTAGAGTTGTGGCATTTAAGCAAGCAGAGATGAATAATCTTGATTTACTATCCCTTTTCCACTAATTCACTGTACTGGTTCTATTTTCTAATGAATTTTAATATAAACAATTTCCAAAAAAACTGTGAGCAAAGAAATAAAACCTATCTCCTTCAATTCCCTTTGCCAAAATACCTACTAGATTTTTAATTTTACCTTCTTAATCAGATAATTTGAAATTATTTACTCCTTAATAGCAGGAAGAGAATAAATTGTGCTAGAATTATAAAAAAGCTTTCTGATTTGTAACTATGACACATCTACAAAGAGAAAATGTGTGTGTAAAGCACATAAGACATATTTAGCATTAATTTTCTGTGACACAGATGACACTGAAGCAAAAAAGTTGTTTTCAAATCATAGTAGTAGCTTTTGAAAGAGGGGCTTCACTTATCTGTTTTGACTGTCAATCTCCAATGTGGCTTCAGATGGACTCCTCAGCACTTTGTTACATCAGTGTGTTGGTAACTCTGGATCCCACATTCAGGACTTTTCCTCTTTTTGTGGACTGTGTAGGAGCCTTTGGTTTCTAACGCTGGGTCCTCAATCCCCTTGCATTGATATCTCTGAGCACAGAGGCACCCATACTCCTTTTTACATCAAATATTTTACATGTGCTGTATCAACATACCTAATTGCCACAGTGCATGCTCAGGAGCTGGATCCAGCTGAGCAATGGGACAGAAAAGGTAAAGTTCATTTTAGTTATTTTAAATATAAGCCTTCAAAAGAAAGGCATATGTAGGCATAGCTCATTTTGCTGTTAAAGAATATGCTAGAGGGCTCATCACTCATCATTGACTTTGAAAAATATCCAGCAAAGTTTATGTAGGCTAAAAAGCTAAGTTGTAAACAGTTAATCCATTTTGAATTATGACTCCAGACCCACAAGCCTTACCATTTAAATCAGCCTGCAAAGTACTCAACCTTGTCATGGTTTGGCCTTTTATTCTTTTAAAACTGAGTCCAGAGCAGAAATTTTCTGAATACTTTAGTTCAATTTCAAATTCCCAACTTCAATCCATAATTAGACATTTTTTTTTTTTCCTATTTTATTCAATCATCCAGTGATTGTTAAAGTAGAATGGCCTCTGTCTTTTTGAGGCCACTTAGGCAAATCACATCATGTAGCTATGAAATAAAAATGGTCTAGTCATGTCTACCACAAAAGAGATATTTCATATAATGTGTTATGCATTTTCTGCAAGCTCACCAGTGAAAGGTATAAAATGAAAGCCTGGAAATTATTAGAATGTGAGTCCTGTGAGGGAATTTTGTTACATGCTGCATATAACAAAAAGATACAATATTGAAGTGAAAATTAAATGCACATAATGACCATCATTAACTACCATAATCCATATATATTTTATCTTTGTTCAGTCATTTGAATGCAAATTCAGGTTATTGTACAGATTCAGAACTTTAGTTTAAATTTAGATGGGTTTTTCTGAAATATGTGTTATGTAATTTTAGCCCGTATGAAGAAAATGAGAAAGCTTTCCCATTTAGCTTCTTTTTGCTTTATTCTGTTTTCAATTTTAACATTAACACTGATCAAAAAGGAAGTTTCACTAGTAACTTTGCTGAAGATTACGGAACTTTAAATATAGCTGCTTACAAATCTTAAAATGTTTAAAAGATTCATTTATATACATCATGGATTGCATGCTAATTCAATATTGTATTATAAATATTTATCTAAAACTTAAACTTGTAAGTTAACTGTATTATCTGCAATGTCCATAGCAATTCCTAATGTCTATGGCAATTCCTAATGTCAGTATTATGCCTGCACATGTAAAACTGTACTGAATAATTCTTTCTATAACTAAAATATAGTTTTTACTTCTGAACCAGAACCAGCATTCCAGTGAATCCTGGGGAGAAAAATGCATCACTTTTCATCAGTTAATAAGGTGGGACATGGTAAATTTTTTTTTTTGCACAGAATAAGAAAGACATTTACTTGTAATATGGGCATCTGTGTCTTAGGACAGATAACTTTGTTGATGCTGACAGTTGTTCTGTAGGCTAGATTCATTCAGAAAATTGTAAGCATGCATTTGACAGCAAATGCTTATATAAAATGATTTAAATAAGATGACAAAACCTATTTAGTAATACTAATGTCTCTGAAATAATGGAACAACTGTTTCTAAATTATATAATTCAAGAGACAGATTGTGTCTGTACAGGCAGAACAACATGTAAAAAATATGATGAACCAGAACACATCAATACAAGCAGGTAAGATCCTATCATATATTCCCATATTCTGTGGGAGGATATTTGTTCTGACTGCTTTGGGAACCATATTGAATAGACTATCCTGTTGCAGAGGTTATGAATATAGGAAAGATGAAGCATACAGACAGAGAGAAAGCAGCAGATGTAGTCCATCATTTATACCCATTTTAGTTAGTTTTTAAACATTGATGAAAATACAGCGTTGTCTGAAGAACATATTGTCATTGAAACAAGTAGGTATAATCAATGAAGAGACTAAAACTCAACACATCCAAAAACATTCAGCTGATTCAAAAGACATGTAATACTAAGCTTAAATTCAAGCTATTCAAGCCACTGGCCAGAGCAATAATTTAAAGATGAACTGGTCATTCTTGCTTCACCTAAATTCTTTCTTGCTTTCTCTACAACAGCCTGGAGGACATACGGATCTTCAATCTAAAAAAGCCCAAGTCACTGCATCATTCTTTCTGGACCAGTTCTTTAGGTATTTTGCAATTATTCCTCACCTTTCCTGAAGAATTGTGTAAATTTTGTGAGCTTTGTCATAAAAAATTCATAGCAGTGGGCTTCTCCAAGCATGTTGTTGAGCTTGTTCTATGGGCAGAAGTTGAAACCCTTTGTACCAGGGAAAGGGAAGTCTATAACAGTGAAGATGTGAAACCTTGAGAGCTGTCAAAGGGCTACCTTACGGTCAGGGGATAATCACACAACTCAGGCAAGAGAGGCTAGAGGGAAGTATCATGTTAAGGCAAGCACCTACATTTGATCAACAGACTAGTCTCTGGGCTCTAAGGGCTGTCTTACCTAGCTCTTCCCTGACCTTGATGGATGGTTAGACACTTAAATAAGTGCCCCTGTATTCTAACGCTGCATTAATTTTCATTGATTTTTTTTTTAATTCAATAATTATTAAACCATGTGGAACTAGAAAAGAGAAACAGATGTAGAAGTATTCTCCTAAAATTATTTTTTAGAATAATCTGTGACTATAAAAGCATTAAGAGTTTTCCTTAGTTCTACAATTTTTGAATTACTGAAAATTTAAGAACAAAATATGCATACTACTTCTGAATATTCAAAATACATGTTACTGTAGAGAGCAATTGCAGTATTTCCCTTCTTAGTAACATCAACCCCCAGTGAATTTACCAGGAATACCACTCTGCATGTGTGACCCTTTGTGTGTATATAGTGGGAGTGTGTGTCCATAGAATGGAATATCATACATGTTTTTTTTCAAAATTCTAAGTCATCTCCACTGTCATTATGTTGCAACATATTCAGAACTGAATGTATTTGGAAATTCCTCCAGATTAAAAAATGAATATTTCCTTTGTAAACTGGCACGCTCGTACAGAATCAAAAAAATTTAAAGACTGGATTTTTTTTGGTCAGTTTGTATTGTCAGAAATAGATATATCTAGTGCTTGTATAAAGACATTTTTTAACAAATATTTTATATGCCTAATATTGTTGATGTCTGTTGTCCCTTATTCTGACTTTCAAGTAATCTGATCTAGATAAAAAGATAAAATAAAAACACCTTGTTGCATATTTTCTTTTGCATAAAAAAAAAGATTCTGTTTCTATAAGTGGAGGAAAGAGCTGGGAATTTTAATAGATATGAGAAAAGAAACAACAAAGCTTTTAAGGGTGAATGCATACAGATCAAATAACATTGCATAACATTGAAAAATATCTCAAACTTCTTCTCAAAGTTACACATGCCCTGCCTACTGAAGAATAAACAATGCTCTGACATAAGGTGTGAACGTCCCTGTGTTGCGCATTGCAACCTTCAAACACTGAAGCATTCGTAACTTTGTGGTTATTGGCTCACAAATCCCAGTTTTCTGATGCATGTTTTTGCTTAGAGAAGAATTTCAGATAATTTAATAGAAATGTACAAAGTTTCATGTATCAATTACTATGTGATGGCTGGCTTCCTTCCCCTCACTTGTCTTTTGCCAGGGTACTGTTCTGAAAATTAAGAAATGTACTCCTGCGCAACGAGAGGGAAATAGGTCCCTTATCCACTTTTCCTCTCTGTGTGGCCTCACCTTATTTCTGAGTGTGGTTTTGCTTCTTAATCTTGCTTGAATTAGTCAAAACAATTACTAAATTTTAAGTATAAGTGTATGATTTGCCTGTTAGGGAAATGCAATAGATTACATATTCACTGCAAATGTAGTTTGGATAACAATATATGAAAAGATGAAAACAGTACAGCATTTCTAATAAATACATATGTTCTAATAGTTTACTATTTATGTGCTCTTGGTATGGCAAATTCATTTAAATATATAGTCCTAAGCTCTCATGTCTTTTTAATAGCATGGCCATTATTTATCTTGTTTCTGTGCCACAGGTTTTTTTTGACTTGTCATTGAATTTTTTTCCAATAGAAATTACTGTTTTTTATTTTCCATTTTTTATAACGTTTAAATGAAAATCAAATATTGCCTATTATACAGATAAATTAAATGTAGTGATGTAGCGTATGAAGAGACAGAAGAGAAATTTGGTTATACCTATAAAATATATATAAAAGCTTGGAGATATCTATATTTTTATCCATCCATCCATCCATCCATCCATCCATCCATCTATAAATATATATGTGTGTGTTTGTATAGGAATTTATATATATATATTCCTTCTCTGCAAAGATATAGTCAGCTTCAGATGAAGATATTAGGACACTTAAAGTTTTAATATAAAACTATTTGGTGTCATTACGGTTAATAGTCTCATGACTTAAGGCAGGCTCAATGTTATAGTTGAGCTTTATAGACCTAGTCAACTTTAATTGTTTAACTCAGATTATAATACTGAAGCAATATATACTGTTGTGTGTTCTCAAAAGATATGTTGCCTGAATTTATTTTTCAAAAGTTGTAGTATATTATACTCAATATTTAAAGTTTTAGTTTAGCACATGAAGTGTTATAAAGGAAAACAAACACCCAGTAATATGGAATATTAGTCTTTCAAAATGCCTTATATTTGAAGAGGCATCTTACAAAATCACAGTCCTAATTCTTTGTTTGTCAGGCCATTGGGCAGTCATTCAAATTAGATGTTAAATATTTGTTTAGAATTATTTTCTACTCTGTGTACATACTTAAGTATAATTATACTTGATCAAAAATCTCTACAGAATCAAGCCAAACTAACACTTGTATTTCCTCTATTTGCATTATTTCCACTTATTTTCTTCTATTTGCATTAAAAGGATGAGAGGCAAATACAGACTTACCAGAGGTATTCACATACAGTGTTGTTTAGAAACAGAGTAAATGGCAATTGTTTAAGTAACTGGTAAAAATTATAGATAATTTGTATGGAAATTAATTTGATGAGGTAATCAGGAAACCAATGACTTAATCAGAGGTATGAAAATAATTATATGAGGGAAAGAATTAAATTGAAGTGACCATAAAATCATAGAAAGCCTTTTTACCTCCCAGCAATAAACCTTCATTAATTCTCCTCCAAACCACATAAATGCTATATTTATATACCGTCAGTACAATTCTTTTAGTCAGGAAGGAATTTCAACAGATGAGACCCAAGGGACCTACACTGAATTGCCTTTGCAAGATATTTCCTGTGAACTTGGAAATGTCCTGACATCTCTTTGTGAGGATTCTGTCTCATACAGCTTTAGGGATCTGTGATAAAGGTTCCTACATCACCTGGTCACCCATTATAATCATTGGAGAAAAACTTTTTTTTAGAGCAGATTTATCTGATTTACTTTAAATATCTACATTGTGAAGAGAAAATTTATCTTTCTGTCAGCTACAAAAAAAAAAAAAAAATATTGGGATGAATCCCATTTTCCATGTCTTTATTTTGAAAACTGTAAAATGAAGAATGAGGTCCTGCCTTTCTCCTCAGAAGAATAATGAGTTTTAAATCTGAAGCACTATGAATTGCACTGAGTTTATAGATAAATATGAATCTCTGGTTGTTGAAATAGAATTAATAGATCCAATTATCAACAAATAATTCTGATATATCAACCCACTAATGGGTGACAAATGACATGATGACTTACATAGATCAAAGAACAGATAGAAATGTCATATTTTAGGAGCATAAATAAAAGGAATCTGAAACTTAGTCCCAAAAATAAGTGTGTGCTGAGGTCAGATCTGTTCTTGTTCTAAAAACGATTAAGATTTGTGGTTTCAGTGTCATGATACTGTTGCAGATGACACATCATTTGTGAAAATGCATAAGAAACCCCAAGATTTTACAATTATATCATGGGGTGAGAAAGAAATAAGACTAGAAGCATAAAAAAGCAAGCTTGAACAGCAATACGACTTTTTAAAAAATATTATTTCCATTTTGAATTTGTAGTGCCAGCAATATGCAACATATGATACAACTTCAACCTAGAACTGTTGACTTATATTTCAGGTATTAAAAACACAGCTTTGAAGTTCTTCACATCTTGAAATATAATTTTGTCTATTCCATTTTTTTCAAGTCATGTCAATATAGGCTTCATGTTCACTACCAGAACATCATGTTCTTTCTTTCTTCCTTCATTTTACGTATTTTCACCAAAAGATTACAAGCATGAATATTTTTACTTTGTAAAAAGGACTGGAATTTAGTCTCTGTACTTCCAATAGGATATTAAAAGTTTATTTGAGCACTGTATTTCTCCCCATGGTTTATAACATGGATGGATTTATATGTAAAAAGAAATACAGTATTGCATAACCCAAGTTACAAGAATCTTCTTTCTTCTGAGAAATAAGTCACAGTGCCCTTTCTCTGAAATTTTTATTCCCTGCAAACCACCAGTATTTTTAGGAAGCAAAATAAATAAATATGCTGGAATTCTGCAGTTTACCCTGCTAAGGGATCATGTCCAAAAAGAAATTTACTATTTGCTGTGAAACCTATGTCAGGAATAGTAAAGTTCTCAAGATCATAGAATCATAGAATAGTTTGGGGTACAAGGGACTTCAGGGAACATCAAGTCCAACCTTCTTGTGATAAACAGGAACACCTTCAATTAGATTAGGTTGGTAGTAGTCCCATCCAGCCTGACTTTGAATCTTTCCTGGGATGGGATGCTCTTTTGTGTTTCACCATCCTCATTGTAAAACCATTCTTCCTCACATCTAGCTTAAATCTGCCCTCTTTTGATTAAAACCCATTATCCCTTGTTGTTTCTCAACAGGTAGTGTTAAGAGCTTTTTCCTCACGTTTCTTACAAGCTCTCTTTATGTACTGCAAGGCCACAATGAGATTCATGGAGTCTTTTCTCCAGGCTGATCAGACCAAATCATCTCAGACTTTCCTCACAGGAGTGGTACTCCAGTCCTCTGAGCATTGCTACTGATCTCCTCTGGACTTACTCCAAGAGGTCCACCTCTTTCCTGTGCTGCAGAACCCAGAGCTGTATCCAGTAGAGGTGGTGTCTGAAAAGAGCAGAGTAGAGGAGGAGAATCACCTCCATTGACCTGCTGACCATGGGTTCTCCTGGCTTTCTGTTCAATTTCCATTCACCAGCATCCTCAAGTCCTTCTCCGCAGGGCTGTTCCTAGCCTCTTCAACCCCAAGCTTGTATTAAAACTGTGGGTTGTCCTGACTCCAATGCAGCACCTTGCATCCTGTAGTTCACCTGACCCCACTTGTCCCCTCTAGAATGGCATCCCCTCCTTCAGGTGTGTCATCTGAACCACTAAACTTGATGTCATCTGCAAACTGGCTGAAGGTGCACTTGATCCCACTGTCTGTGTCACTGATGAAGACATTAAACAATACTGATGCAAATATGGACCCCTGAAGGACACCTCCTGTCACTGATCTGCATCTGAATGTTGAGCCATTGACCACTACCTGCTGGATGTGACCATCCAACCAATTCCTCATCCACCAGAGTCCACCCATGAAGTCCATCTCTCTCCAATTTTAGAGGGAAGGACCATGTCAAAGGCCTGGCAGAAGTCCAGATAGATGACATCCAAAGCCCTTCCCTTGTCCACTGACATAGTCATTCCATCATAAGCCACTGGTTCGGTCAAGCAGCATTTTCCCTTGGTGAAGCCATACTGCCTATTTTGAACCACTTCCCTGTCCTTCATTTACCCAAGCATAGCTTCCAAGAGGATCTGTTCCATGATCTTCTCTTTTCTACCACTTTTAAAAATGAGTGCATTGTTTCCCTTCTTCCAATCCACAGGAACCTCACCTGACTGCCACAACTTTTAAAGTATGATGTAGAGTGGCTTGGCAACTACATCAACTAATCCCCTGAGGACTCTGAGATGCATCTGGTCAGGTACCATATACTTATGAATGGTCAGGTTCCACTGGTGGTCACAAACCTGAGGTTCTCTGTTCTCTGCATGCCTAATTTATTTTTTACTGAATGACGAGTTCTTTTCCAGATGATGCCTGATCTATAAAGATTGGTGTCTGTGGTGCCAGGAACTGGAGTGAGTGTAGGTGTGGAGGCTGGTGGACCTTCTGGACAAGGAACGAAAGGAGTCCCACAGTAAGATAAATCCTAGGTTCCTTTCCAGTTTATGATGACTGAAAAGCTTCCCCCAGAATGCTCTGTTCTGTTCTGTTAATGTACCCCAGTTCTGCTCACCTGCTCCCCAAGAGGCTTCTTTGGAGATGCTTTGGGGAAGGCTGTGGCATCTTACCATCGAATAGACCCGTGACATGCAGGTGTGTGAACGAATGTGGGAGAACTAGTGAATATCAATCTGCTCTTGACAGTGAGCTTATTGAGAGTGAAAAACAAACAGGGAGAGAAAGAACCTTGTTTGTCCACAGGCCTCTGTGTTGTTCAAATTCTTTTGAAATGTTTCAACCCACAAAAAATGAGTTGCTTATTCACCACAAACAGAAACAAAAGGTTTAAAATCTTCTGAGGCATAATGGAAAATGGATTTTCACATGTGACCTGAAGAACAGAGATGGGGACTGCATTATGAATGTTTTTTCTTTGAAAAGGCATCTGGGACAAAACAGTGGGTGGAAGTGTGTACACATGAATACTTGTGCATATTTTACACATTTTATGCACACACAATTTCTTTAAATGTGCTGTTGACTCACTTTCATTCAGAGGAAAGGTTTTACAACAGCTCTTGCTTTGAAGGACAAATACATCTATCTCTTTGATACGCTAAATGATTTCTAAGCTGAAGATGTGACAAACTATTAAGCTTTATCTTCTTAACAGTATTGCTCTTCTGCAATCATTACAAAGAAATTGTAATGTGGGACAATACACAGAGAACATCTGTAAAAAAAACCAAAAACATACATTTTAAATGGTTTTGTGAATACATGCCCTGTGGTTAGACGTAACTGTAGAATTGTGGTTGGATGAAACCCAAGGTGACAGTTAAGGGAGCACACTAATTTAATAACAGTTGATGAATTAAGAAACTGTATTACTTTTTAAAATCACTTAGGAAGTCTCCTTTCAAGCCCCTTGGTAGTCTAGTTGATTCTTCTGGACAGCATGTCAAAAAGATTTGGAAACTCATAGTCTATACAAACCACCATGTCTTGTTTAACTTCTTTTTCACTTTCTAAAGAAACTTACATCAGAGCTTTATATTTCCATTCCAATAAATATGCTCTGTACAAGGGTTTTCTCTTGGCTACAAAATAATGCTGATTATCAAAAAATTTATTCTAAGCTAAATACATAACATGCAGCATCCATCACTTTTAAATGTATTTCCTTTAAATGAAGAAGGATATGTTAATGAGACAAAGTCTTAATGGTGATAAACCACTTCTTTATGTTTTTATGCAACAGAAACCAAACCATTTACATAATATAAATCTCCAGGAAAACTCTTAATATGATGACACAACTATCTACTAATGGCTACAGTCAAATACCAGAAACTTTATAAATTCTGTGTCTGACAAATGAGTATGGAACAATTTGATTTGACAGTTGTGATTTCTAAAATTTCTGTTTTCAAAACAGTCAGGGAATGACTATGGCTGAAGTAAAAAAGAACTTACATACCCAAAGGATAAGTCCCAGTACTCAAAAATTCCTCAAATAAAGACATTTCAGTTACTTTTTCTAATGGTTTTAGATCTTTTCATATTTACCCTTGATATTTCCATATTCAAATTAGATTATTTCAGTGAATTCTTCATAAATCAAAAATTAACATGATGTCTGATCTGACAAGAAATTAGTGAGTTCTCCTCTGACTAGGAGTGGAAAGACAATGTCATCATATAGAAAAAAGACAGAACTTCTGAAGGAGATGTGTTTTAAATACAGAAGATATGGCAATTATAGTAGAAACATGTTTCCATGTACATGTACACATTTCTAAGCAGAACAGGTTCTAGCTCCAACATCTTGTTTGTCAGTATTTGAATCTTATTAAAACCCTGCCGCTAGCACTGAACAAATTGTTTAACAACTCCATGAAAATGCAGTGTTAAATGGAATAAGAAACACATCTCAATTAATTTTATATCATGCTTTTAGAAGTGACTCAAAGAGTCAATAATGTCCTGAAATGTCCAAATGCCCAGTGTCCAAAAGTCTGCTCCCAAGAGAAAGATGTGAATTTTCCCCTTCTGCAATAGTGATAAAAATGCATTACTTCTGACAACCATGAAGCTAAAGTTTTTTCATGGAAACTGCACAACTGACACGACACTGGGAGTCTGAGTTAAATTCTTGTTATTAGAACTCTGAATTCAAACCTCACAATGGGATTTTTTCCATAAACCAGAGAAAATGTCATTTGCTGTTAAATCCCAAAGTAACCTAACAAGAATGACAGTTAAGCTATAAACTGAAAGGAAATCTCTCTGGAGACATTTAGAAAAATGAATGAATTGTGCTTTTGCAGCTTTGGTCATTTAGGTAAGTTTTACCAAAGGACCTTGGAAAATAAAGAAGAACCCAATGTAAGTTTATAGCTGCTCTTTTCTTGTGCTATTCAGCTCCACAACCATAAGGGACAAGCAGCAAATATAAATACCTTTTTTATTTCTCACTACCACATTCACGCGGACACAACCACTATACAGAGATGAAGGTAAACATAGGATAGATTTATCCTATCATTTCAGGGACTTTTTTATTCTATATATTTTAAAAAGTACATTTTACATGAAGTCAATCTTTCATAAAATATTTATTAGCAGGCTATCCAGTCTCTGCAAGGCCTTTAGCACTGTGAATATGACTAGTTTTAGAGCATAATACAAAAAATTATGGAAATTTATTAAATTTACTACTTAAACTCTCAATAAATAGTTCAGAAATAGCAAATATTTAATACTTTCTTTATTATAAAAAATTATATGCCCTGGTCCTGTACTTTATTAAGGTCTATACCTTATTAAATGTTTAACTTTTGTTAAAACTCTTTAGAAGTTTAAATTTTCAGAACAGAGGTCCCTCAGGTAATTTTTTTTTCTTTCTTGTGTTTTAACACTTGAACAGTCTCCACTTAGAAAGATTACCTATCTTTCCACTATACTCCATCCCACATATATAGAAAGAAGTAGCTCTTCATATGAATAACACAAAGCCCAGTCTTGTTTGGAAAATACAGTTCCAGGAGCAAATCTAGATAAACAGTATGAACTATAGGGAAACACTGATTTTTTTTTTTTTTATTTCTCAAAAAAATAATCTTGGTATATAAATAAGCAGGATGTGTAATAGGGAAAATACTCTTTCTCTGGAAAAAAATTGGAAAGCATTAAATTCTGATTCACCAAAAAATACCGACATCCAAAACCTACACTTTAAACTAGATGAAACAATTAATAAAAATGCAAAAGAAAAAGCTGTATGCCTTATGAATTATTGTTCTTTCAGAAAGATTATTGTAAATTGAACTCTTTGAATTAAAATGGTGGAGAATATGACACGTTCAACCTTCATTCACTTTTGCTGATAAGCAGTTATTAAAGGTAAAATATAAAATTAGTCTGTCTAAATACTATCTTGTAGGATCTGACAGGCCCCTGCCCTGGCAGGGAGGCCTGGAGATAAGGAGTTCACACAATCCCCCTGCAGGCCCCTCTTGGGGAAAGAGAGAGCTTTTTTGGTTACAGCGAGAGAAGACAGACCCATGATCCTCTAGGAAACTGTATGTAAAATACCCTAATACCCATTGGTTTCTCACCCTTTCACACCCACCTCTGTACCCCCATAAAAGAGACCCCTCTGCCCTGAGTCGGAGGAGGATCCGTCTCTGGTCACCCCTTCGCAGATGATGGAAGAATAAAGCTGCTTCTGCGGAACCACCAGAAGGACCTCTCCTCTCTCTGTCCGGGCCTGGCCATGGGGGTTCTGCCTTGCAGAGCAGAGCTGAAATCACTGCTGAATCACTAAGAGCTGATGGCTGCTGAGCCAGGCACCTCTGCAGGCACCCCCAGCCGAGGGCTGAGAGAAGCCACGACCCCCTGGGAGACGGTTCCTCACGGGATCACCTCTCCGGGTCTGCTACGGCTTCTTGGGTCTGGGCCCCAGATCCCAGCCAGCACCAGCCGGGCAACCCCCAGCCTTACTTTAATACTATCTCAGTGCTTAAAACTTATCCTTTTTTTCTGCCTTATATGTATTACTCAATTCTATTGATGCCATACCTGGCTGTCTACTTTATTAGAAGGTTTTATGAAAGTGACAACTCACATTTTTTTTTTAATAGGTAAAAAGAAGCACATCATAAGCACAGACCTGAGAATTTATTATTATTTCAATTAATGTTTTAGCTGTCCAAATCAACTAAAGGTTTTCAACAGAAAATCCTTGCTAATAACATAGTTTATTTTCAAACCAAGAAGAGGTCTCAGCATCAGTAGTTGGAGGGGTCATAGCTGTCTGAATCGAGCGAGAGTCCATTGGACACTATAATTATTTGTTGTAGTGCTGGGATTTCCTCTTTGATAATACCCCTAATATGCACTACAGAAGGAAATATTTGATATGTCACATTTCTTTCATACAAATAATTCAAACCTTTTACCAAAGATGGAATTACTTATTGAACTTCCTCAATTTGAAGATTAACCTGTTGATGGGCCAACCGAGTTGTGTATTCCAATGCATGTTTAATAGGAATTAAAAACACATGTAATGGCTGCTGGAATAGAAAAACTGATCCATTACTACACCCACAGCTTAACAAAGATAAGTAGACAGATAGGTAGAAAAACACACAAACCTCTGTCATAGATATATGTTAGCAGTGCACCTTTTCTTTTTCTCTCAAAGTTTTTTTCCTCTTTTGCTGGTGGAAACAGGAAAAATATTCTCTTCAGGAAAAGTTTCACAGGTAAAGCTGAAGACTCGGTCAGACAATGATGTTTAAATAGAAAAGAAGAAATAATTATGTAACATTATTGTATTACACAGCTTTCTCTTGCTCCACAAGAATTCGTCTTAAAAAAAAAAAAAAAAAAAAATTATGCTTATTCCTGCACATCAAGGAAAATTAAGTTGTTTTTTTAATGACTTAGATATTCAGAAAAAAGAAAAGAAAATTAAAAATTAAAGAGCAAAAAATCAAACCCACCAAAACCTGAGGAAATAAGACAAAGTTTTACACAGAGGATGACTTCATATTTTCCTAAATATATTAATAACAAAAAAAAGGACATTTCTTAGTAGTTACCATCTCATGTCTCTAAACTAGTTAGAAGGAAATTACAGCAAAAGATTTTGATCCACCATTAGATGATGTTCCAAGCTTTGGTAATAAGTTCCTTGGCTCTTTCATCTACCATGTGAACACTAAATATGTGTTGCAATTTATCTTCTTCACAATCTCCTTTAGTAAACTGGAGTAATCATCAACAGCTAATCCGAGAGCAGCTCCCGCAGAGGCTTGCATGGCTGGCAGTCAGTTGGTATGAGAGCCTCTAGCCAAGAATGCATTTGAAGAGCCTGGCACACAAACCTAGCAATTTGTATTCTTATACTAGGTTAATAAGAACTGATAATCTTAGTATGTTACACTAATAAGCTGTTGTATTTTACACACATTAGGTCAAATAAAAAAGTGAACTTCAAATTTGCTAAGGATTGTATGAAAACAGGAAGTAAAATAGCAAAATATTTATTAAAAGTTGTTCATAAATACGTTCAGCTTTAAGGAATAAAAAAGCATACCATTCCTAAAGCAAAGCATTCCATTTAATATTGCCTAACCAAATTTATTCTGTAACAGATATTGAAACTCTTGTCAGAACATTCATAATAATCTGCTATCTTGCAATATGTATTTCTCATTCTCTTATAACCTCTATGTAACCAGACCTTCCAGCAATCAAGCTAGATGGAAAATCTTAAATGTATAATGGAAGGTGTTGAGTAAACTTTTTTAAGGGGAAAATAATAAAATCATAGGTTTAGCCATTAAAATTTCTGTAGGGTTCTAGGAAAGATTAGAAGTCAATAATATCAAAAAATAACACCTGACAAACTGAAATATTTATTTATTGACAACTGTGTTCAACTGAAAGAGTAAATGTTAGTTTTGGAAAAAATTGTCTTCCTGTGTGAAATACTGAGGGTTTTGATTGCATATTTTTTCCATCAAGCTGCACTTTGATGGAAAATTCTCAGTCAGTTTAAGATGTAATTATTTTCCTTCCCCACCTCATATAAATATTTCTTTGCTTGTTTTCATTGTGATATTTTTACCCCAAAAGAGAAAGGAACCAAAATGATGATTTTTACATTAGTAAGTTTATTAGGACCTTACGTATCTGTGTTGTTTTAAAAGCCCACTGTAGAGACCGTTGCCCAGTGGTGAACAACAAACGCTTACACATTTGCTACCTAAAACCCCACAACTTAAATTTATCCAGGCTGCAAAATTTTACATACACTAAAAAAACAAAGTGAGAAAAAAGTAAAAAAGAAATAAAGAAGAGATGATAAAGAGAAATATATGATAGGTTATGCAAAGAACAATAAATAAATTCTGGAAATATTTTAATGATTTTTTGTTATCCTTTTTTTTTTATTGAGGACCTTTTATTTTTATCTTTTGTTTTGGCATTTTTTACAGTTTGTTTGGTTTTGATTTTGTTTTTAATTAAAACACTGCTTATGTTTTTCAGTGCTCTCTTGGATCTTCCTTTTAGAAATGAGACTGAGGACTCGCTGTCATACCAAGAGAATATAACTGTGTATAAGACCAACTATTTTCTATAGCTTTTTGGGGTATTTCTTGTCTGAAAAAGCATTTTTTGTAGGAATAAAATGTTCAAATTTTTGTGGCAGTGCATTTTCATATTTAGGTAGAAAACAACCACATTTTTTATTTATGTCCATTGTCAAAGAATTATATGATTTGTGTCTAATCTTCTGCTTTTAAATTGCAGGAATTGGAAGCATTTTTGTGTCTGTTTCTAAAACACTTTTGAACTCTTATGTTTGTGTTTAATCTCCAGCTAGCAGTTTTTCCATTGAATTTTTATGGGTGACTTTCTGTGATTATTGTAATCTTTCATTTCCTCCACAGGTGGGTGAATAATTGGTCTGGTAACAACACATACATATTTGTACTACATTTCAGAGGTTTAATTTACAAGATTAATATGAAACAAACCTGTCAAAAGAATTCAAATTAAAGGCTTTTCTATTAAATAAGACTCTATTAGCAAAAAATATTAGGAAACCACTTCCAGATATAAGTCTAGATAGATCTGGCCAATTTGGTTTCCACAAAGATATACAAGTATGTTATATACATACAAGTAAATATAATCAACGAACTAACAGCCATTCTAGAACAAATCAAAGATCTACCTAGTATCCAGTATTCAAAAATAGCTAAATTATATGCCCAAATACTATAAGAAACATGGAAATATGGTTGTGTTAATTTTTGCTCTAAATCTGTATGTAAGTATCACGTTTCAGGTAACAGATAACATACCAGAGAAGGATTTTGAAAAGGCTGATTACAAATTAGCATGAAGCACTGCACTCAGACCAACGAGTCTTACTCCAAGTGCTGCTTCATAATTTGAAAGATTCAAAGTAGAATTTTATGTAAAAATATTCTTAATTTAAAGCAGATATTACTGATATACAGCTTAATAATTTGTCCTGTTGACAAACCAAAAAAGTATATTAAATATTTTTAAAACTTGGAAGAACATTTGAAAAACTAAGATTGTTACCTTTGAAATGCATGAAGAATTACATCAGCAGTATATCAAAAAAACAAAGATCATTAATTCAGCTAGTATAGAAATGAATCACTTTTCAAGTTTCAGATAATTTCAGCATTTTATTTAAGCATTTGTAGTCATCTATTCTGGAAAAAAAAAAGTGCTTTTAATAATAAACTTAGGTAACTTCAGTTCACCATCACACCACTATCAGAGAAGTACTGTTTGATTTGATGCAGCATTCTTATCACTGCATCTCTGTATCTTCTAGGAGTTAGGTGAAATATTTTATTTTGTGACAGTGTTTGGTGATTACTGCCTTTTCCTTAAATTTCATATTCTGTGTATAGAAAAGAAAGACTGTAGACTATTTTGCCCTAAAAAATCTTTGAGGAATAATATTAGCACCATAGATATTGCCCCTGGAAGGGACTTCTTGGGGCTGTCTAGTCCAGCCTCCTTCTTCAAGGGCCTGAGGTTACATGGTTACTTTAGGTACTGTTATCTAAGTGCTGCACTAGTGAAAAAGGTTTTCTTATTATCCAAATGTCTTTTAGGTGTTTACTAATCAGATTTACCTTTATTACTCACACTGTGATCTTCTTAGCATACTTAGGTGTTAGAAAAAATGAAGGGAAGAAACAGACACAAACTTTTTACTTTTTTCAGGAGACCATGTCATGGGAGCCTTCAGCATAATTTTTGTGAGGCATTTTTTAAGAAACAGTCAGATATTATAGTTAAGAACAGGCTCTGGTCTTGTCTAGTTTCAACTTATGTTGTTTGGAAAATGGTTGGGTGCAACAACACCCTGATGCTTTTGTAAGTACTTTTTATTTCTATATGTATCTGTGTGACATAACCATGAACTTCTAAGATGTTTCTGCATCATTCTATATCCAAAACACATATTTCCTTAGCTTTAATGGCCCTTGGATCAGGGCATTAAATTCAGAGGGAATTATTTTCTTGACATGATTGCTTTACCATGGGAAAATAATAAAGCTATGTTCTCTGTATTCTGTAGTCATTTTTATGAATAAAAATGGTAATGGAATCTGAGCCTGCAAGAAGTCCAACTTCCGATGACATTTCAGTCCTTTGAGCATATAATAAATAACAACTTTAGAATCCATAGAATATGATTCAGCCTTCATAATATCATGTATGGCAGCATGAAGACAGCTATCCTCAGCACATCTCCTCCCTTCAGGGAATCCAAAGTTGCGAGTGGTCAATAGCAACCTCACCTCCCCCCCAACTCTCCTGAAGTGATGCATTACTTAAAGAGAGTTGTGTAACACGAGGCAACTAAAATCTCTAAATATTAATCTTCATTTCATTATTACTTCATGGAAACATTTACCTTTTGTGAATAATGCCATCTAAATGCTACATTTCTGATTTAGTGATGCTTTACATTCATCCTTAAGTCATAAGATATCACACTGTAGAACATTGAACACCTCAACCAAGATGAGAAAAAGCAAAGTCTTTAACAGTTGCTCAAGAACCTTTCCTCTGTAAAAAATTATGGATGTTTGTCACTCTCTTGCAAATAACAAAAATTCCAGGGTGTCTGGATTCCCATAAACCAACCCAGAACAGGCAGCTTGGAATCTTGCATCTTATCAAGTTTCATAAGTGTCTGTTACCTGTGGCATCTGATCTAACAGATATATCTAAAAGATAGTTGACACACAAGATCTTTTTAAAAGTGCAGTGGCAACAGCCTTCCACTTACAAAACAACATGTTTGCGTAGACTAATAGGACAAATCCTTCTGTTTTGCATGCCCTATGAACCATGTAAATGTATTGTGCTGTAGGGATTGGAATCCATGATATTCCACTCTGCAAAAAGCATATGAAACAATGATACAAGAGAATCCTTCCAGTTTGGTCTCCTTGCACGGGAAATATATATTTTTTTTTTTTCCTCTAAATCTGTATGGAAGTATTTCAGTAGGGACACCATTTCAGTAGGGAAAATGAGAGGAAGTAGCAGATTATACTTGAAAGTAGGTTTTTTTTATTAATATGTCTTAGAGTTGATCTGTTCAATGTGCATTTAACTCAAATATGTGTCACTATGGAAGTGTTATGTTGGCTTTGAATTTTGAAAAATGGAAAAATTCTGAGCTGTGTCTTAACACAAAACTAAAAGTAATACTAAGTTTTATGACTTGACAAAATAAATTTCATCATTTCTATTTAAAAGCAAGTTTATGCTAGCATGCTATAAGATTTCTTTATATTTAAAATGTTTCAGATTTCTTTTTATTTGAGAAACTATTTATCTACTCTTCTGTAGTTTATTTGGTAAATAATTACAACTAGAAGAACTTAAAAAATTCTCAACTTTTAAAAAAATTATCTGAAAATGAAATAATCTGGATGAATTTTTCTACAAAAACAAACATCTGAAGTTACCATAAATAACATTTCTCCTTGAAACAAGAAACTATATTGTTTCTTCTTTTCTGTATTCCAACATTCCATTCCATAAATTATAAGTAAAAATCACACAGAAGCAGTCCTTCCAGTAGTCATATTCACATACTGTGAATGTTTTGAAGTTAATGTCTTAGAACATGAAACTTTGGTAAATGTTTTATGAAATGTGCTGTGCGCATGTACTTGCACTCCATCTTGATGAAGCTGAATAAATAAAATAAAAAATTCTTCATCGCATCTTGCTTTCATGGAGCTGAACAGCATCTGGCCTTTTATGTTCTTCCTCAAGGTTAGCTGCTTTCCATTAGACTGTGGCTCTTTAGAATTTGCTCTGTCGTGTCAAAAAGCCAAGGCTGACTGTAAGGACATGTGCAGGAAAGAAAACAACATGCTTTATCTTTTCAGTATGGAGATTAACTTCACCATATTGATTCCAGCTACAGCTCACTTCTGTTTTAAGAAACAAAAGAATTTGACACCAGGTCCTCGAATTACATCAAAAATATAATAAAGTTCAGAAAATTGAAAAAAGACAATTTTTGACTTAAGATACAAAATTATGTTCCCTATCTCAAATTCCCAGTGGAATACCAATCATCAGACCCCAGAGGAACTCACCACTGAAGGCAATAAATACACTGAAGAATCTCTCCAAGGAGTAGATTTCAATTGCAATACATTGGAGTGCCAGAGGTGAGTCTATGGCTGAGTTTGAAACTCATTAATGGAGATGCTGGTATTCTGTGTTAGGGAGTGCAACAGAAGATAAATATGCCAGTCTTAAGAAACTTTCTCATCTTTTGAATTAAGTTTTTGATTGGCCTTTTATATAATAATGATTTCAGTACATCTACATGAAACTTGCAGATTGTTTTGGTGTGACTGATAAAATATATTTCTGTGGACATTGACATCCTCAGAATGATAATCCAGAATTCCTTCTGATGATGACTTTGAGATTCAGTCTCCATATTCACCTTGCCACTATTATTTTAACCTGTGAAGTAATATCTTATTTGTGGTAAATAACTTCTTTTTTTTTTTTTTTTTTTAAACAGACAAGTAATGGATCTTTCTAAGGTGATGTGGTTTCTCACCCTGGTCAAATCTATTTCTTCAGTTTAGCACACTATACAATTACTAATCTCTTTGTAGGTAAGTGGTACATTGCAAACAACTTCATTTGGAGCCATATAGGGAGCATTTTTGTCATGTAAAGAGGAGTTGAAACCTGATCCTTAGATTCTAATCGGAGAAACAATGACTACAAATTAAAATGGATTGTATTCAAATCCAATAGGTTTGACATATCACTGAAAATCAGTACTAACTAATTTTCAGTCTGTAATAGATGATGGGAAGGTTGATCTGTCATTCAAATGGAAAAGAATGTGAAAAAATTTTAGGCCATTTTGTGAACAGGCAAATACCCCAATTGATGTGTAAATTTCTAGTCTTAGTTTGATAGGGTTTTTTTTAAGTGTGGGGTTGGGGTTTATTTCTTTTTAAAAGCTTGGATAGGCTTCACTGCAAACAATATAATCAAGAATCAGTACTAAAAGTCTGTGTGAAAATGACCTGTAGCAGGAAGAAAAAGAGAAATACATTTGTCTTTTATAAAGTTGAAAAGATAAGAATAGTTTAAAATAAAAAAAGTGCAATGAATTGTTTTAATATGTTTATTTAGGGAACGGGTCTGCAGTGTTACTTAATATATTTTCTTCACTCAAACATGAGGAGAAAAGTGGTAGTACTGGTTACCTTGAGGTACCCTAGCAACAATAACATAACTGCCACTTACACCAGTGTGCTTGATGAAGCACTGTTCTCCCACTCAATTAAACTATCATGCTGACAGAAGAAAAATGGATCCACTTTGTTGCACACTGTCAAACATGCTTTGCCTTCCAACCTCCATTATTCTAGATAAGTAAAAATGTATCAAACCACTTAACTGTGCCTGTCACTGAAAAAAAAGTGATAATAGGGTTTTAACAAGAAAATTTATGAATACTCTTCCCAACTTTCTGCAAACATCAATAATACTAACAACACATTTCCAGTAGTTGTAATATTCCAAGGAACATTTAGAAATAGATAACACATCCTTCTTTCTTATGTGATGCCTTTCTTATGTCACAGTTTTATCTTTATCAGCATACAATGACTTTGTTCAGCTGAAGAATAATCATATAAGGTCAAAATTTTGTCCCTTTTTCTTACGGCAGCGTAAAGTTTCCTCATAGATGTAAAAATCCCTATCTGAATGTAAGGCAATAGGCAGACCCCTCTCTTCTCATTAAACAAACTCACTACATGGCAGTCCAGCAGGCAATGTGACAATAGGAAAGTGGACAGCGAGCCACATCCTGGTGATTCCTGGATCCTGCCAAGCCACTTGCGGTGTTAAGACTGCCACAGAGCACAGTTGTCATTATAAAGTGAAAGGCATGAATCTCCTGAAGGAAAGCTAAAAGGTGAAGGTCTCTTTAATCCTGCTGAGAGGCTCTGATACAGCTGTATCTGACTTGCTTTGACATTAATTTAGCTCAGTCTTCTTTCTGATGCTTTGAGACTGCAACAGAGAAGAATGTTCGCCACACAGTTGTCCTCAGCATTCCGCCAAGTAACTGTTAGCAGCTAAGCAAAGTGACATCTGTGCATGTGGCAATTGTCTGTAGTCTGAAGCCATTTCTCTTAAATCTAAGCCTGAGGGCTTGAATCATCATTTCCCTGTATCTTGCCAATTGCAGGGTGTTATTTTTTACACACATTTTTTATTTGGAAATAACTACTGAAATCAAAGACACTGAAATAATAAACTCTTTTATCAAGTACCATTTAAAATTTTATTCTGATTTTTTTTTCTACACTAATTTGAGATCTCTGAATATTTGAAGAAGAATAATTCATTGGGTCTGATTCAGTATTCAAAGCATTCTAGTGCTATTTCCATTGAATAAATGCAAATTTTAACTGTATTTGATTATTTTATATAGTGAATTTATTTGAGGTTTTTTCCTGTGTGAAACTAAATTCTTTAAATGGAGACATCTAATGTCATTTTGATACTTATCCTCCAGCCCTCCAGATCCATGCATGGGTTTCCACAGGTTCTATGGAATGTCCATGAAGCACATTCATATGTGCTTAAATATGCAAGTCCATCTAAAATAACATTATATAACTAATTTAATGCAAAGTTATTGCAGATGCATTTTCCCTTTTGTCTCACTCTTACCTACACAAGCAACACTTAGTATTTTCTTTCCCTGCCTTGAATAAAAATAGCAATGAAACAAATACATTGTCACCACATTTACTCTTCATAATCTCCCAAAATAGACGGGTTTTCTGGATAAATTATTCTCAGATATAGAAAGAGGAAATAATACTTATTCTCTAATAACTGAAATTTTGATTTTTTGTAGGCCAAAAAGTTTTACTTCCTTTACAAACTGGTAGCACCTCAAAAATACTAATAAGGAAATTGATTTGTTAACAAAGTGTGGTCAGATCCTCAAAATACAGAAATTAGTATAGCACCATAGAGGTTGATAGGTCTACACAAATTTGAAAGAATTGAGAGTCTGACTTTCATATGTAATGCAGGATTTTTTCTGTCAGAAACTTGTGTAGAAGAATATGAAGAATTCTCATTTGTAAATACAAATAGGTAAGACATGAACAGAATTTTGAACTAAAGAATATATCTTTTTACCTTGAGTTTATCAAGACTTCAATGCTAATTTTAGCATACATATGCATACATGTAGTAATTAAGCTGATTTTTCCCTTTAAAAATAAGAATTAGGAAAAAAACCCTCATGCATAGTCAGTTTACAAAAGATTTGCTTAGACAAAGGTAAATGCAGGTCAGAAGTTTTGTTTTGGCACCATGTCAGTCACGTACAGAAATTGGATGGCCTTACTGCACTCAGGATAAGATGCTTCTGTCCACATGACAAGAGTGAGAACCATTGTGTTTAATTCGCAAATAGTTTTAAATTTGTGCATGCAGGAGTTGCTGCCTTCTTTTAAAAGTAACCTTTAAGAAAAAGACATTGAAAAAAGTCTTTATTTCTTTTTCATTGATAGAGAGCAGTTCCTTGATTAGCTTGAAAATCAGCCAGGAAAAGGCTTTTTCTTTTCTTGTGAGTTGGAGAAAAAAAAAAAATACAAAATTATACAGAATAAATAGTAAATATAAATCTAGTGAGAATTCATTGCAAAAATAAACCTGCAGTGTTCTACATTTTTCTAACCTATTTTTCCCACAACACTTTATTTTATTCTAATTTCAGAAAATATATTTTCGTACAAATTGCTAAATACTATTATTCTTCCTCATAAGTGTATTGTTGTAGTTATTCTGTCTGAGCGTTGTTTCTGGGTAGGGTGGGAAAGGACTTCTATTTGCACTTGGAAATTCCTAGCCACAGCAAACTCATTTCCTTCTAGAATATTTAAAGCCAGCACAGAAGTTATTTATATACATATGTATATATATATATATAAAAATCAAACTTATTAAACACATTAACATATTTACAGCTGATTCTCAGTAGCTTTTCAAATTGCCCAGGATTATGAGTTGAAATACCAGTGATGCACAATATTTAATAGCAGCAGCTCAAGAAAAGATTGTCCAAACTTAGGTAAAGCTATCAGATAGGGAAAGTAGCAAGAGGCTTGCAATTTTCTTTGTTGAAGATGTTGAGTAAACATAGTAACATATTTTTCCTTCCACATACTGATACAGAATGCACATGAAGTTCTGTGTAAAATATTTAAATATTTGCAGGCTCTGGGTGAATACACAAAAATATTTTATCTTTTTTTTTTTTTTTTTTTTTTTTAACTGACATTTAGTATGACAACATTTCAACTCTTTTCATATTTATTATAAAGGTATGTTAGGTGTAGTTCTAGACAGTGGTCATGTATGCAGTGCATGTACTAACCTAACAAATACACTCTAATGTTATAAATATAAACACGGGTGTTGGACTTTTCTAAGTTTTGTTTTGTTTTTTTTTTTTGATTTTTTTTTTTTTTAAAAGGAATCTAATTAAATGGAGGACGAAAAGAAGGTGTAAGGGTAATGAACATTTTTTTCCACAGATTAGGAAACAGAGAACAGAACGGAGAGTGCCATACACACCTTTTTAAAATGATGAGGAATAGTGCAATAAGCAATCTTCCTCCCACACTTCAATCACACAAAATTCTTGTTTAACTTGGAGTGTGACATATTGTTTGCCCACAACCCCATGGCTTCCCACAGTGATCCCTGAGTTTTTCTTTGCTAGGATTACTGCTGTGCTTAAGTTCTGACTGTTGACATGTTATTATAAGGCACTTTTATTTACAATGGTTCCACCTTAAAATAAAATTACAGAAATTCTGCCCCAGCCCAATGTGTTATCACTTCACGTTTGCTGCTCCAGGACTTCCAGATAGTCAGGCTCAGCATGTAAGTTAGCCTTGAGTTCAAAATACTCATTTTTAGTTTGTTCTAGAAAAACCTTTCTTGGCCTGGAGTACATGAGTGTCTCCATTAGCTTCAGCTCTTCATGTGTTCCAGGATAACGAACTTCCATGTCAGGCTGGAGCTGGACAATATTTTTTCTTAGGTACTCTGTGATCCCTAGTTGCTGAAGTTCTCTCTCTTTTTCAAGAATGTTTCTATACAAGCAGCTAGCATCCTGAAAAGACAGAAATTCAGCAGATTGATCTGTAGCCTTGTATTTGACATTAGGACCTATAAGTGGTGAACTGTTCTCTCTTTCCAGGAGGCTTCGGCGAAGATATTTGCAATCATTAGCTTCCTTCTCACTTCCCTCCTCCTGCTGCTGCTCAGTATGTTTGGGGCTGAAGGATGGGCTGTGGTACACCTGAACCATGGGGGTAACGATTCGTTGCTCATAGAGAGTTGCAGCTGGGTGCTCCGTGGTGTGGTGTGTTGTTTTATGCCCGTACATGCTGTACTGAAGGTGAACGGGGCTGCTGTCCCTCACTTGTTCATCCACTTGTTTCTTTTTGGATCTTCGGCGCCGATGCAGAACAAGAACAACTATTCCTGCTGCACAAAATACAATAGTTATAAATACAATGAGCAGTCCTAATATTAGAACAGAAAGTGGGACAGCATCTGTAAGGGACCGCAGGATGGTGTCTGCGGTGTTGGAAGTAGGAGAAGAAGTTGTCACTACTACAAAACTAGCATGAGTTGGTAGGGCAGGGCTGTTTATTAAACCTGGACACAAGACTTCACTGTTTAGGGATTTCAATTCCTTTTTTGCTAAGTGTCCTGGAGATTTACAAAAAAGATCACCCATCATGGTATTCTTACTCAATTTTTGTATCCATTTTTGCAGTCCAACTGAATCACAGGTACAGTCCCAAGGGTTGTCTTCAAGTTCAATTTGTACCAGCATATCCAGTTCATCCAATACATTGCTTACAGGTAAATGAGAAAATTGGTTTGTTTTCAGATTTAATCTGGTGAGGGGAACACCTGAAAAAATATGGGGTGGCAAAGCCTGCAGAAGGTTGTTATTTAGGTATAGGACTTTCAGTTTTGGCATTACATTGAATGTCCCTGGCAAAACCTCTTTGATGGCATTATATTCAAGGTACAAATACTCAAGGTGCTGAAGGCCAAGGAAGAGATTCTGACTTAGCTTTGTAAGATGATTGCCATTGAGATATAATTTCTGTAGCCTAGTCAGATTCATAAAGGAACCTTCTTCAAGGATCTCAATACGATTGTTCCCCAAGTGAAGCATTTCCAGGCTGGAATAGTCCACAAGATCTGATTTCAACAACGTCTGAATAATGTTTCCAGCTAGGATAAGCTTTTTAGGATTTGGAGGAGGGGGTCCCAAATCTGACAAGCTTTCAATATTTCGCTCCTGGCAGTGCATAAGAACTCCTGAGAGCATATGGCTGGTGCAGTGACAAGGGACGGGACAAGAGATTCCTGGAAACGTAGTAGGCTTGGAAGTATGAAGCACTAAACTTGGTTCTTTAGTAGGAGCTTTCAGGAGAGGAATCACCTTAGTTGACAGGTGATTATCACTGATAGAGGTGGTTACAACCAAGGGCAGTGATCCCGAAGGATCTTCAAGTTCATTAACCGGATGGGTGGGACAAAGTGATTCTTTTTTCAACCGGCTTAATATGCTGCCTTTGATAACTGAAGGACTATTGCATACAACATCACCTATTATGGACTGAGGAGGCATGTTTTCTAGCCATATCTTCAGCTGCAACAAATCACAGTTACAGACCCACTTATTGTCTTCCAGCTGAAGGTCTAGTATTCTACCAATATGTTCCAAAAAGCCAACATAGGGCAGTGTCTGTAACTGGTTTCCACGCAGATCTAAATGGGTCAATGGCACAAAACGAAATATGTTTGGAGGAAGATACTCAATGGCATTATCATTCAAAATAAGCACTTTAAGCCTGTTGAGCTTGCTAAAGGCACTTGCTTCAATCACTGTGATGAAATTGTTGTCTGCTTGAAGGAACTCCAAATTTTCCAATCCATTAAATGTATCTTCTTTAAGTGTTTCCAAAGAATTGTGATTGATATGAAGTTGCTTCAGAAGGCTGAGACCATTGAAAGCCCCAGGCTCAATATCTGCAATATTGTTAAAACCAAGATGTAGAGAAATAGCATTAACAAGGCCAGCAAAATCATTCACGTGTAACATACTCAGGCCATTATTTAGCAGATTAAGATGGAAAGGCCGTGATGGTGGGACATTTATTTCTGATATCATCTTGATGTCTCGTTTGTCACAGTTGATAATCATGGTATCATCCTTTTCTTCACAGGAGCACAGACTCTGACAAGATCCTCTGACTGAAGAAAAAGAAGGATGTGACTGGAAAGGATCAGATGCAGCCACAACTGAGCATAGAATAAAAATCCAAAGCTTCATCTTGTCCAGCAGATTCTAAAAAAAAAAGGAAAAAAGAAAAGAAACAGAAAAATAATAGAGTCATGATTTCACAGGGTTCGGGGGTTTTTTATGGATTTTTTTCCCCCTGGGGCTACAGTGAGAAAAAACACAGTCCTAATGCTTGTCATTGAGCTGCTTCACCTTCCAAACAATATCATATCATGCAAAACACTTGAATTATTTTCTAATTAGAGAATATATAGTTAGTTTAATGTGCTGAATGAATAAACAGAGTCATAAGGGGAAATTTTCAGTACTTTCATGCTGATATCCAAAGTAGGAAATAATCAGGAGTGTGTTGGTTTTATTTATATGCAGCAATAAGTTACTGTCCCAAGTAACTTATATCAAAGTTAATATAATATTTTGAATCATTCCTTTGTGTCACTACATAGCACTGCAGATTTTAAGAGTACCTTGCTAAGATTAACTTAATGTTATCCAGCTGCTGAAGAGAAGAAATAAGATTTGGTTTTGATCAATAATGTGTTGTGAACAAAAGCCCATTTTTTCAGGATACAGGGAATCCTCTTTGGTTCTGCGTTATGTATGGAAATCAAAAGTTATTTCCTCTGAAATCCTTGTACCCACAAACAGAAAAGAAAGTAGAAAAAATAATTATCTTTCTTTACTTAAATTTTCATGCATGTGTTTTAATTTGTGGATATTTAGTGAAACTGGGACCACAGAACACAGTAGCATAAAATTTGCATGTAATATTCATATGAAAAATTTGCATACACAGTTAAAGTAAAAAAGAGAGCACTGACAATGCATTGCATGTCAGAAGAAACAAACAAGCAAGGGCAAACTTTTTTTGAGATTAATGTTAGACTCCTTCCAATGATTATAATCCTCAATTTCCACAATGAAATGTATATGGAACAGACTGCTATTTACAAATTAAAAATTATCACTAGTATCAACCATGTGTTATGTAATATAATTATGACTTTTCAAGCTGATCTTAAACTTTGAAACACTTGAAAAATGTGTCATTACAATAAAGCTATGGAGTATCAAACACAATTTAGATGTTTAAATCGGTTATTTGTTCAATAACAATAACCAGTGTTTGAATTAATTTGTCCTACTGTCTATTTGAAGATTCTCTGTTTCTTTCTGTCAAGCTGCTTAATTAACAAGACCAATGGTAACTCTTGATATATAAGGTAGAGTGAAATCACTGCTTATAATCTTTAAGTATTTCCACATTTCCAAAATAGTAAATAATAAGAAAAAACACCTTAAAATGCCATGGGTGATTTAAAAACCAGTAATGTTTATGGGGTGTGCTATTTATTTGAGGACTCAACTATGCAAGATTCTTAAGTAATCCATATAATCAAGGTTGCAATGTTTCAAACTAAATTATGGAAACATGAAGTACAGAATGTCACTACACAACCAGCTGTGTTAGTTTCTGAAAGATTAGAACATGTTTACAATGTGGCCATATGATCTGGCATCTCATCAATGAATATTTTCAATATCATGCACCTTGGTTACTAGAAACACTATTTCTCAAGGCTTCCCTTAGAACAGATTGCAAAGATTTACACATGCAGGCACTTAAATGCTGTAGTATGAGTATTACACACACACATACAAAAGGAACAACAGCAAATGTGTGCACAGGGAATTTTGGTTTTCTCCATTAGTAGCTCCTGATAAATGAGAGTAGAAGTATGAGTTTAGAAGTAGCAAGTGCAATTCACAGTCTGAGAAAAGGTGTCCTTAAAAATATAAGCTTTTATCTTTGTTTCAGTGGAGCAAATAATTTTGTTATCTCATATAACCCTCCTTGAACTCCAGCTGCCTAAGTTTAATATATATGCCTTTAAATCTGTTTTGCCAAGAAGTGTTGGATACCACACACCATGTCAAGATGTTATTTTGAAGTATGCAGAATAATTCTAAGGTCATATTATGCTAGAGAATTATTATTGCTTTACATGCATCACTATCCTCTCCAGTGACCCAAGGTAAAAAATACAAGCTGTTGACACGGTTGCTGGCTTCAAACCCACTCTATGACTAATTCAACTTTATTTCTGTACACTTTTTCTCGTTAGAAATTCCAGCGTCAATCCGCATCAAATTCAAACAGCACTTATAAAGTCCCTGAGCAAAAATTAAATGAAAAAAATAAATCTGTAAGACATGTTGCATTCTATTGCATATTGAGAAATTAGGTTATAAAAATGAAAGCCCTCCTCTCAAAGATGAAAGTAACAACATTCGTAACCAATTGGAAAACATTCACATTTTAATCATCATCATACTTCTGTAAGCAGCACTGCCAGAACTCCCTCACACACATATATATATATACACTCACAATAAAACTTAATAGGAGATTTATGTTCTTTTTTCATTTTTCAGGGTTTTTTTTTTCTTTTTCTAAACACTCAGAAATATGTAATGAAGTTCTCAGTGGGCTACTATTGTAAAATAAAAACTGCTCTCATGTAACAGATGATTAACATTTAACTGAAAGAATTCACAATGCAACAAAATGTAATTTAAAAGCCTTGAAAAACTGGTCTTTTCATGTGGTGAGGTTTTTCAGCAAATTCCACATGGTAACTTAAGGTTTTTTTTCATTTTATCTGCTTTTATGTAAGTCACTGCTGACTACATACTGTAACTAAGTCCTGTAGGAATTCTAAAAGACTGAAAAATGTCATAGTTCTTTCTATAAGGCAAAGTTGAATACTTCCAGAAGTAGTCACCTTAGAGCAAAGACATCTTATGCTTCCTAAATAATAACTTATTTGGTTTTAAAACATTGAAATATCTTGTTTCAGTATGCTTGGGGGTTTATTTGTTTAATTTTTTGAATTCAGCTATTTTTTAAAAAAAATGTATCAGAGATTTTCAAAGCCCCAAGCTAAGAATTAGCAATTTCTTAATGCCCTGGGTATTTTTTATTAAATTCTGAAGGAAATCACAGTCAGATGATGCATTTAAGACCACTTTTGCACTTGAGAAAATAAAATCAAGCACCCATTCGTCTCCCCTCAAGGGATTTGAATACAGAGTTCCCTTAATACACACATTCTACACAGTAATCAGTTTGAATAAATGTGCCTGCAAACTGTTTAAAATACAGCATAAGCTGCCATTGTTTAATATAAAAGTTATACAAAGTCATGCAGAAAAATAAATGGAACTCGTACTGAGAAATGAAATTCTCCTGTGTTTAGCTAATTAACTAACTGGAGTCTTTCTTACCTGTACAGCAGCAGCACTCCCCAATACTCTCAGTAATGCACAGTTGGAGCAGCTGTTTCCATGCAATGTAATTTTTCCCTCTGAAAAATGCACTTCCTTCTGAGTTTTCCTTTGCTGCAAGCTCTGGTAATACTACAGCTCCACAAAGTTAAAATCCTTGTTCAGAAGACAAAGTACAAAGCGTTCGATTGAAAAAATCTTCCAGGCAGCCGTGCACATCAGACCATCCTGTAAGCAGTTGTCCTTTTTCCTCAATTAAAATTCACAGCATACTTCACAGCTAGGCTGACTTTTCTGCATATAGTTAACTGTTTGCAAGCGTTTGGATGCAGTAAACAAACAAGATGCTCAGCAGAGCTTGACTTGATCACTTGGTTTGTCAGATTTTTAGATGCAAGCTGCTCCTGTGTTCTCTCTGTTCTTTCTAGTCTTTCTTGTTAGCTCAGTTTGTTATTAGTCAGATTGCCAGGGGCTGGGAGGTAGGCGTAAATAAAGAGACTTCTTGGCTTTTGACTCAGCCTTTAAGCCCTTCCCCACCAGAGTGCTTTAATCTGCCAATGTCACTTAATACAAGATACAGCTCCACCTTGAGACAGATCAGCTCCTCCTCCCGCAATTTCTCTCACCTCCTTTCCCCCTTATCTAAGTGAGCCACAGTAAGTAAAATACAGCTAAATATCTTCTTGCTTAAGGGCTGTTAATGCCTGATTTTGCAAAACAGTAAACATCCACTGCAGCTCTTGCAGTTTGTTCTCTTGAGCAGACCTTGCATTCAGTTTGTATCTGCAAATGCTTGCTTTAGAAACCTGAAAGCATTCCAGCCCAAATAGACTCCACAAAACACACAAGGGAAACTTTGTCCTCTGGAAAATTTGTCTATCATGTTGAAGTGCAGAATTATTCAAATATATAAATGAGACTGTAAATCTCTCAATCCAGTCCACTCAGTGTGATTGGGGTAGGGGTGAGTATGCGCAGTTGTAAATACTTTATATCTGAAAAAAAAAAATAAAAATTGAATATTAGTGCTTATGTTTGCACAATGACTGCCATCAGCCCTTTTTAAAACTGCCCATCTTGTTCTGTAGGAAGGCTGGGTTGGTTGTAATTGTCTGTTTTACAGATGTTAGCACAGTGTTGGTATCAGTCCATGTGAGATTGCATTGTATTTGCATGAAACATTGCTTTGACAAAAAGCGGTCTGGTTTGGGGGGATGGCATTTTTAAAGGCATGTATCATGCTTAAGGTATTGTTTACTTTGTGCTCATAAACAAGTAATTAGCAGATACCATACAGCTACAGGAAAACTTTTATTCCGTGCAAGGAGGATGCTCCTTATCCCTCCTGCACTGCATGGGATGGTTTTATAAGCTGAAAATGCTTCTTCCTCATGCATCCCAATGCCACAGAGCCATAAAACCTTTGGTAAGCAGCAATAGATGTGGTGCTTCAGCATATTTGCCCTCTAGAGAGCAACATTTCTGTTATGTTCTTATTATGCCTCGGATTACTATACAGACTGTTTACTACAGCCTCCAACCAGTCAGATTGCAGTAAATTCTTTTGCCTGGATGGCTCTCTAGGTGGCCTCCTTGACCTTTAAACGGCTAATGCAATGTACCATTCCATATGATGAAGGCTATCAAAATCTTGTCCTGTATTTATACTCACACACATATACATAAACATCCATATATAGTCATATGCATGTATATCTTGTCTTATTACAATGAACTCTGCAGCATTTAATTTTCTAAAAATAAAAGATACAATTTAGAACATGAATGAAAAAAAGAGAGAACATTCCTAAGGAATAGCAGCAATTTGATTGCCATTCTTTTCAATACATCATTTATTTTTTTTGTTGTTTGCTACTTTTAATGAACCTTGTCTCTCAGTCTAGACTTGCAGACATTTTACTGTTAAGATTAAGGTTCTCAGTTATTTATGACCAGCCAAATAAATCATTATTTTCTTTATTAATTTTGAACTTATTAATTTTAAGTCATATTATTCTTATTTTTTGCTGAAGAGTTTTCAAGTGTTAACACTTGTAGTTAACTGTTTGAGATAGAGAAAATCTCTAAATATAGATATTCACACTAAAATTGAAAATAACATCATTCTTTGCTTTTGAGTTGGCATCCACAAAAAAATCCATATTATTTATCAATAATATTTGTCAATCAAAAACTGCATATTTAAGAATTTTTTAAAAATGGTTAATGACTGTTTTTCTACCATAATTCTATGAACCATTAAGCAGATTATTATAGAGAACGTGATTCTGCAAGTTCATCTGCATGTCAGTTGAACTGACACAGGGTTTGTACCCTACACTTCAAATAATCATCTTCATCGGTTGTCTGACAATTCTAAATTTTTGTGGACCTTGTGGGAATAAAATCTAAAATTGTCAGGCTTATGTGTACTGCAGGCTTATGATTTACAGGTCAGTCTTCAAAATGTTAATTTTCATGGTGACTTGCTTATTTGTAATTCCATTGTTTAAAAATAACAAGAGGAATAAACACCTGCATTTGCTATTTCAGTGGATAGAAAATATCTTTTCCCCATCATTCACAACTCACTACCACTTCTCAGAATGCACACAAGGAACCCTTGATTCCACAGAAGATGTAGAGAGTAAATAATATATCCATCCCTGCCTGTGAGGAGCTTCAAGTCTGTATCAACAACTCTTCACCTATCTTTCTTGCAACATGAACCCTTTGTACTCTGTATGAGTACAGGTCTGACAGCTTAATATACATATTGAGAGGAAGCATTTTCCTGGAACCACTAAGTAGCATCTGAATATTCACATAAGAGAGCCTGCTGAGGAACCAAAACTCATACATATATTATAAATTAAAATTGTATATGGAACAACTATCACCAAGGCTAAGACTTAACTAAGTAGTATCAGAGAACATGGCAGATGCACATACACACACAAAACCAAACCAAATCAAAAAACCCATAATGTTACATAGCCATAATTATGGAAGCTTCCAGAGCCTACTGTATTATTTATTTCAGATACAGAACACCTACTTCCTTCACAGAACTATTGCTCTTTTTTATGTATCAGGATAGGTCCTACTCAAAACCTGCTTCTGCTCAGACCACACTGTTTGTGTGGCTTTTTGCAGTCATGAACCCATCGTTCATGATGGCAAAATAAATAAAGGTGTAAATAAAGGCCAGGATTCTCCTCTAAAAGTGATATATAGACCTAGCACTTATTGTCTAAGCATGAAGTTTCATTTTTATATGATACTTTCTGAGAGGCAATTCTCTGAAATATCTGCTGAAAAAGATATTCAATTTGTAAGAAAACAATCAGATTAAGGGAAAAAATTCCAATTACCCTCTTGCATTTTCTAAGTACATTAATTTAGACTCATGTTTGTATACATAATATGTAAGTATACAGATCATAAAATTATAGAATAATAGGATGGTTTATGTTGGAAGAAACCTTAAAAATCATCTAGAGAATCACCTCCCTCATCCTGCTGGCCATGCATCTGATGCAGCCAAGGATATGGTTGGCTTTCTAGGCTGCACCTGTGTATATGTGATATTGCATGCATTGGTAATTACCATAATGCAAAAATCACATTCCCTGTAATAAATTATTTCAAACAAAGACATTTTTAAGTTAATATCCTTTATATTTCATTTTTCAAGCTAAAAAATCATATGGTCCTTTAAATGTTCTCCTTGAGTGAAAATACTTTATATCCTGCTATACTTAAGAGCATGGTTCCTTACAAAATACTGGATTCTTAGTAATTTAATGAAGTATGATGCAATGGGAACAGATGAGACCAAGGAATTTTCCCTTGCATACTTTTTCTTGATAATCCTGTTTTGTTGTATTAGTCAGCTCACAGAAAAAAATTTAAACATTTCCAAAATTTGCACTGTTTCCTCCTTTAATATCTGTGCAATAGGTCTCGAATCTTCTTTATTTCTTTTTTTGGGTTGGTTTGAGTTTTTTTGTTTGTTTGTTTTCGTTAGTTTTTGTGGGTTTTTTTTTGTTTTGTTTTTTTTTTGTTGGTTGGTTGGAGTTTTTTTTTTGTTTTGTGGGGTTTTTGTTTGTTTTTTTTGTTGGTGTGTTTTTTTGTTTGTTTGTTTGTTTGTTTTTGTTTAACTCTTTGACAGAGAACTTCCAGTTTTACATAATATAAGAAGAGTTTAATATCGAAGTTAAAATTTCCTGTCCTTTTCTTAGATTGTTCATTTTGTTCATAAATTTTGGTATTGGACTGAGAAATATTCCTTGATCTGAACCAAGCTCTTGGAATAGACAGATCCTCCTTGCCTCTCCTCCTGAAGCTGGCAATATTTGAATGTCAAATAAAAAAAAAAAATGCCCAGAAGTGATTGATCTGTAGAGAACAGAAGTCACCTGAGTTCTTGCACCTTCAGTTATAATGAATCAGTTGCATATTTTTCAAAATGTATTTTGCTTGCCAGTGATGCAAGACCATACACACAAAAAGATTGGGTCATGGTTTGGCATTGTGCAGAGTGCTAACAGAGCAAAAAGTTCTCTACTAACCCATTTGTACTCCCTTTTCTTAGCAATTTTTGTAACCTCAGAAACATTACTATCCATTGACCTTAATTACTGTAGGTTTAGACTGAAGTCATCCTCTCCACTACCACCAAGTCATTCAAAACTTTCTTTGAAGCTGAATGG